>WYDI02037869.1:483-22722 GCA_009867235.2 Psittacus erithacus | reverse complement strand
CCATTAGTGCTGTCCCTGCTCTGAGCAGCCCCGCGGTACCAGATGTGGAAGGTGGCATTGAACACGTTTGTTTTCTTTAGTTTATCCAGTTGCATCTGGGCATAGCGCATCTGGTTCTCCACACTCTTCAGCTCATCGTCCAGCTCCAGCTGTTGCCTCTTGAATTCACAGTATTCCTTCTGATACCTTTGAACAAGAGCAAGATAACAAATGTCAAGTGCTTTTACAGACAAGCGATTGCTCTCCTGGTGCTCCAGGGCTTATTGGGCCATGCCAACTTCAGTTTTGCAAAGACCAAGCCACCTGCATTTAGCTTTCTCTACATTATAATCTCATTTATCTGTTACTTAAAATCCCTGCCATAAGCTGAGCTGTAGGTCACTCACTGAGCTTCTTCCTGCTCCAGCCGCTCCGCCTCTGCCCGGACTCTCTCAAAGTCTTCAGCCACAACCTTGCGATTCTTCTCGACATCCTCCAGGTCCTGGATCAGCTGCTCTTCTTCCAGTGCGAGTTCCTTCAGTTCCATCTGCAGCTTCTCCTTATCATCCTCGTTCATTTGTTCCAGGATCTCCAGACACCTCCTAAAGGAGAGCGCCAGGATTACCAAACCAGGGATGCTGGCAGCAGTGCAAACGGGGACCAAGATGTCCCACTGTTGTTACTCCCAAGGTGTGCTGATCCTGCACCATGAGTCAGGAACACACAGAGCAAGGGAGCAAGATGGTGACTGAGGGCTGCTGCTGCCTGACAGGAACTGTCTCTGTGGAGCCCCTGATTGCACTGGAATGCCACAGACCTCAGCTGGAGAAGCTGTTACCACGGGACTCTCACAAGTGAAGGTTTCATGTCATTCAAAGAAAACCCCAAGTGCTCAAGTCAGGGATATCTCAATGGTCATGGGAACGCTCTGTGCTTTCCCCAGGCTAAGGCTGCTTGGTCCTGGGTTGCCTCTGGCTCACTCACTTGTAGTTCTGGCACTCATTCTCTGTGATGTTAAGCTGCGTGTCCAGCTGGTCCAGCAGCGTGTCTGTGCACTCCTCACACAGAGGGTGATCCACATCTGTCTGCCCAGACATGATGTCAAAGAGGTCGCCGGTGACCTGCAGGAAGCGTTTGCCATCAGGTTGGGTGTAGTGGTGGCTGCTGCTGGCTCCTCACCTAAAACTCACCACCAATACCACTGGGAGGCCAGTGCTGCATCTCCCAGAGCATCCAGAACTCGCGCTGCTCTGGCTCGGAGGTGCCCGAACTTACCACCTCACACAAAACTTGCCTTCAGCCTGCGGCTGAGGTTTTCCATGGTGCCGCCATCCGACGCCTCCCCGATCAGTGTGAAGCTGTTGGCGCTTTCTGTTGACATCATTCTTGGAAAGAATTTAATGGAGAGCTGAGTGCTGAGGGGCCTGGGGAGCCCGGCCCAGAGCTAGGCTTAAACCCGAGGCTGGGTCAAGAGGCAGAAAGGACGAGCACAGGACAGGAGGCACTGGACTGTGGGTGAGCTCTACTGGGACAGTGGGTTGGGTTCACCCAGGGGTAAGGGGCAGCCCCAGGCAGTGCCACGCACTCTCGGGGGAAACAGAGGTCACACAGGACCGGCTGCTACGTGCAGGGCTCAGCTGGGCCCTACCCTGTTCTGCGGGTAGGGATGGGATGGACGGGACCCCGTTTCCCTGGGCCTCCCTGCGGCCGGGCTAGGGGAGGATGGGGCCCGGCGGGAGCGCGGCCGTACCTGGCCGGCGGGATGAACCGCCTGGACACGCCATCCTGCCGGTTCTCCGCGAAGGCTTCCTGCGGGGCAAGCGGACACCGTCACCGGGCGTGGCCGTAAGGGGACACCCCCTCCTCTGCGCCCGACCCCGCCGTACCTCCGTCAGAGCGCTCTCCTCTTCGTGCGCGTCGCCGGGCCGGGCAGGGGCGGCGGCCAGCAGCGGGGCTGCGGGAGAGGAGGCGTTAAGCGCGGCCGGGCCCGGCCCCCCGCCCGCCGCCCTCCCGCCCGCCGCCGCCGCGCCGCGGTACCGGTGAGCTCCTGGATCGTGAGGCGGTCCAGGATCTTGAAGGAGGTGTCGAGCTTGAGCGGCTGCCCGCAGCGCTGGCACACGAAGCTGACCTGCGCCGTGCCGCCGCCGCCCGCGCGGCCGCCCTCCATGCCCGCTCAGCCGCGCGCCATCGCCGCCGCCGCCGCCGCGCGCCGGATGTGACGCGCCCGCCGAGGGGCGCGGTCCTGGCAGGGGTGTAAAGGGTGCGCGCGCGCGCGTGTGCGTGTGCGTGCGCGCGAGGCGCGAGGGAGGGGGCGGCCATCTTTTCTCCCCCGTGAGCGGCCAGGACCTCGGGGCGCGCGGCAATTGGCGGGCGCGCCGCGTGAGGTCAGTTCCGGTGGTGGCGGCGACGCCGGTGGTGGGGCAGCGGCAGCGCGGCCCCCGCGGCATCTCCCGCTCCGCACCGGACGCGCCCCGCCCGCCGCCGCCATGGCCTCGCTGCTCAAGGTGGACCCGGAGGTGAAGCTCAAGGTGCGCGCCCCGCCGGCGGCCTCTCCCCGCTCCAGCGCCTCTGCCGCCGCTGCCGTGCGCGCTGGGCCCGGGCCTCGGGGCGGGGCGGCCCCACGCCGCCGCTGCCGCTGCCCGGCGGTTTACACCGCGGCCGTTGGACGGGAGGCCGCTGAGCACGGCCCAGCCGCTGCCGCTGCGCTGGGAGGGCGGGCGCTGGCCCAAGCGAGGCCTGAGGCCTGCCCTTCCGCGCCCGGTGCCGCCGCCAGCCCGGGCGGGAGCCGCGCGGTGCTCGGGGCTCCTCGTGCTGATGGATGGTCCGCTGGGGCCCGGCCCGCGCAGGCGGGGCTGGGGGGTTGCTGGCGGAGTCGGGGGAGCAGCTTTTGGCGCCCCCGGCAGCGGCCGCTCGGCGCGGAGCGGCTCGGTCAGCTCCCGGCGGTCCCTCGGAGGGCGGGAGCTGCCCCCGAGGCCCTCGGTGTGACTCGGGAGTGACTGAGCTGCTGCTTTTCTCCTTCTGCAGGTTGATTCCTTCAGGGAGCGGATCACGAGCGAGGTGAGGGTCCCCCTGCGCTGCCCGTGGTGGGAGAGGGAAGAGCGCATCCGGTCCATGTCCCTGAGAGACCTGGCTGTGATCAGCGCCTCTCCAGGATGCTCCGCAGCGCATCAGCCACCAGCCGTGGCGAGGGGCTTGAGCCTCGTGCTCTCCTTGGCCCATTCTCACCCTGCCTTAGTGTGACAGCAGCCGCAGTGCTCATGTTCTCTCGTGTTCCCTGCCTTTGGACAGTTGGTTTCCTGCCGTTCTGGTGGTGGGAGCCTCGCAGCGTTGTTTCACATCATTGTCTGTTCTTTCTGTCTCAGGCTGAAGACCTGGTGGCAAACTTTTTCCCAAAGAAGCTGTTAGAACTCGATGGGTTCCTCAAGGTGAGATTTCTCCGTCTCCTTTTTCATCTCCGAGCCGAGTGCTGACCGCACCGTGGCAGGTCCTGTCCTGTTGTGTCTTTCACTGTGTTGCACAGGGGTGAAGCGGCAGCTCAGCCACTTGCATGCATTTGAGTGCTCTTGGCTCTAGAGGGGGTGCTTCCCCTTCGAGTTTTCTTTGTGTGATCACCACATTTATCTCTCTTTCATGTTTTGCTACGTGGGGCTGTGCTGTGCTCTCACATGGCTCCAGCCCTGCAGGCAGATGATAGCTTTGATCCAGGCTGGGGCTGGCATGCTGCTCTTGGATGGAGGGAGGGCTCCTCACAGGCTTATTGTTAGACCCTTTAATGTTTCATTTGTCCTTAATCTATAGTTGGATAGGAGAAAGGGCTGAATCTTTTGTCTTCTCGTTGTGTTTGGTGGGACAGAATTTCTTTACTCATAATTAAATAACAAATCTGCTTTATTTTCCAGGATCCTATCTTGAATATTCATGATCTTACTCAGATCCATTCGGACATGAACCTCCCAGTGCCTGACCCAATTCTTCTCACAAACAGCCACGATGGTCTGGATGGGGTAAGGTTACTCTCTTGGCTGTGATCCCTGCTTCTTTTGATTAAAACTGCATGGTTTGCCCTGTGCTGGAGCAGGGCATATTCTCACTCAGTAAAAGTCTATGGCTCTCCCGAAGGCTTTTAGGAATTGGTCTCTCAAGCCTGGGAAGTCTGCTGAAGGCAGTACTGTGCTCTGCAGACCTCCTTTGCTTTTAAAGAAGGATGCTTAGATCCAGGAGTGTAGCAGAGGCTCTGGAGTTTTCCTTGTTTCCTCTGGGACGCTGTTGTAGCTCACGAGTAGTTTGTGAGTAAGACATTTTGTGTGTTTTAGCCAAATATGAAAAAGAGGAAGCTGGAGGACCGCGAGGAGACCTTTCAGGGTAAGAGTCCCCAAGTCCCTTGTGTTGCTGCTTGCACCCTGAACCAGTGCACCATGCCCTGGGGATATGAAATGGCATGAATCCCACTTGCCCTGTCCTGGCAGCAGCTGCTGCTCATGCAGGCCTGTCCCCATGACCTCTCCAAGCTTGACTTACACTTCTGTTGAGGAGGAGTCAGGTTCCAGCTCTCAGAAGCATAATTAGGACTTCTCTGATAGCCATAAGTAGTACTTGCTTGAGCTTGGCTTGCTGACAGAGGCAGCTCATCTCCTTGTGGCTCTCCTTGTCTGGAGGGAGATACCAGGCTTTGAATTAAGCTGAGGCACAAACAGCTCGCACATGTGGAACAGGAAGCCCCTTGTGCCCAGGCTCAGGAGCTAGAGCTCTTCAGCTTCACGTTCTCTCTCTCCTTCCCTGTGGTAACTGCTGTCATCCCATGTCAGATCGCCCCTTCCCCAGGTTAGCTGTAGCCTGACTCAGTGTCCACAAGCCTTTGCAGGAGATCAGATGCTCAGGTGGGCGTTCGGTCTGATCTGCTGGTGCAGCTCTTCCTGTGTGCCCTGATGAGGTGTTTTGCTCCTCTGCCGGTAGGTACCAAAGTGTTTGTGATGCCCAATGGGATGCTGAAGAGCAACCAGCAGCTGGTGGACATCATTGAGAAAGTGAAACCAGAAATCAGGCTGCTTATTGAGAAGTGTAATACGGTGGGTATGAGCACTGGAGCAAGTGGAAGCAGGAGGATGGAGGCAAAGCTGCTCTGGGTGGAAGGAGCTGACCCCTCTGTACTCTGTGGATGAGGAAGGGCAGGATTTTTATTGCAGTGGCTGAGAGTGGCTGGGGGTAGGCGTAGGGAAATAATCCTGGAATCCCAGCTTGGAAGGGACCTCAAGGATCATCTGGTGCAGCCTTTTAGGCAAAGCATGACCTACACTAGATATCCCAGCACTCTAACCAGCTGAATCTTAACAGTATCCAGTGCTGAGGGATCCACCACTTCCCTGGGGAGATTATCGCAGCAGCTGATTGTTCTCATTGGGAAAAACTTTCCTGTGTCCAGCCGGAATCTCCCCATGAGTAACTTGTGCCCATCACCCCTCCTCTCCTCCGTGTGAGTCCTTGTCAAAAGGGAGTCTCACTCTTCTTTGTAGCCACACTTTAAGTACTGGAATGTAGGGGTAAGACTTTCCTGGGGCCTTCTCTAGGCTGAACAAGCCCAGCTCTCAACTTTGGATCATCTTTGTGGCCCTTCTCTGGCCCCTCTCCAACCTCTCCCTATCTTTTTGAGCACGGTCTCTGCAGAGAAGTCAGCATTGATCAGTGCTGTGATCTCTCCACTGCAGGTCAAAATGTGGGTGCAGCTTCTCATTCCCAGGATAGAAGATGGAAACAACTTTGGTGTTTCTATTCAGGTGAGGCACTGCTGGTTCTACTCACTGCCCTGCTGCAGGAGGAGCTGTGCTCCAGGGACAGGGGTCTCTTGGCTTATTCTGACTCTTTCATTTGATGGTGTTCAGTCAGATTTTAAAAGCCCAGCCTGAGCTTGACATGGCGCTGCTGAGCCATGCTGCTTGCAGAGCCCTAGTGAGCAGTCTGGTGAAGCTAATGACTTCCTCCTCTTCCCTGCAGGAGGAAACAGTTGCTGAGCTTCGAACTGTGGAGAGTGAGGCAGCGTCCTACCTGGACCAGATTTCTAGGTAGGCATGCAAGGACGGGCCTCGTTTGTGGGAGCCCCTTGGGGAAGGGAAGTGCTTGGGGAAGGTCTTCCAGCTTTCCTAGGGCAGCTTGGGCCTGAAAAAGATCTCAGTGCTGTTAATCTGACCTTCAGTCTTTCCCTTTTCTTACCAGATATTATATCACAAGAGCAAAATTGGTTTCCAAAATAGCTAAGTACCCTCATGTGGTAAGTGAATGGGGAAGTCGGGATGTACATGGTACATGCTGCTGCTTTTTGGGACTCTTTGGGCCACTTCATCACTGTCCTTTTTGGGCTGAGGGTCTTGGGGGGAGGCAGGGAGGGATCATGCAGAGATACAGAACATCTGCATTAGAAGAGAGCAACTGAAGGGGGGATTCCCTTGATGCTGGGGAGGCAGTGCTGGGCTCAGCCTCTGCTCCGTGCAGGAGGACTATCGCCGCACCGTGACTGAGATCGACGAGAAGGAGTACATTAGTCTGCGCCTGATCATTTCAGAGCTGAGGAATCAATATGTAAGTGGAAAACTGGAGCTTGCCAACAGGAGAGAGCCATTGTGGCCCTCCTGCCCTGCCCTTCTCCTTGGGGGTGCACCGTTCTTGCCTCTTCCCCGCTCTGCTCTAGCTCTGATGAGGAGCTGACTGTCACCTCTCCTGGGGGTGCCGGTGTCTGGCACAAAATACTCCTTCCCCCTCTGTGGAGTGCTCCTGAACTCTTCTTGCAGTACAAGCTGGGTCCCTAGAGAAATCTTTTCTGTTACATGTAGTGACTTCTGCACAGTCTGGCTGAAAGAAGCCTTTACCTTAAACTAAGGGTGCGATTGCATGCGAAGGATGAGGGTAGTGCCAGCGTGATCTATGCTGCTGCTTTAACCAGGGCTTGTTGTGACAGGTGACTGCTGCATCTCCTCACCCTGTCTGAGTCCTTGTCTCCCCTTTTGCAGGTCACTTTGCATGACATGATCCTTAAAAACATCGAGAAGATCAAGAGGCCTCGGAGCAGCAATGCTGAGACCCTCTATTAAGTGTCAACGTTTGAACTTGAGAACTGTTCAGTCAGCTAAAGACCGTCATTGCCTTGGTTTGTTACGTGACTATCGAGATGGGAAACTGGCTGGAAATAGTATCGCATTCTTAGTTAAACTCTAAAGAAACTCTTGCCTAGTTTTGTGATTGGTTTTGTTCAGGTCTCAGGAGCTCTCCCTCCCTCTAGTAACTGGTACTGAGAAGGCCATGCTGCTTTGGGGTGCCCTAGAGGCTACTTCGGAGTGAGAGCACCAGCCAGGCAGGAACATTCCTTCATGCCTTTCTTCCTACCTGAGTAGGAGCAACACTAGAGACCAAGCTGCTGTCCTGCCCCATCTCTTAGCTGGAGTCTCTGGGAGCGGGCCAGACAGAGCATGCTGGGGTGGTGCTGTGGGGGAGAAGCTGGCGCTTTGCTGCTGGGCCCTTCTGCTGCTGGTGCTCTGCAAGGACAGGGGAACCTGCCCCTCCTGGCCCTGGTGCTGCTGCGTGCTCTGCACTCCTGGCTCTCTCCTGACTCAGCAGAACCTGCCCCGTGTCCCTCTGCCTTGTCAGTTCTGGCTAGATCAGTGCAGAGCAGCACAAGGTGGTGCTTGAAATTCAGCTGGTCACTGTCCCAGCTGGTCAGGAGCTCGCGTGGCTTCTGCCCCCAGTTGTGATTTGACTTAGAGCCACTTTCTTGGCTAAACCCAACATTATTCACACGCATCTTGCTGCCCCTTCAGCATGAGAGCAGGGAGGGCCTGTGGCCCGATACTAACTCCTGGTAGTCTCCACATATGCTCAAGCTGAGCCCCGCTGTCCCCTGGCAGTGCTCCCGTGCAGCTGGTGCTTGGGGTGGGGATGGCTGATGCCCACCTACCTGGTCCCATGGCAGACCCTGTAGTCCTTCCCCTGCAGAGGGCATGCTCGTGTGCCTGGGGACTCCGCTGGAACCTTTCATGGTCCATTACAAACCCCTTTGGGAATGACTGGTTGTGTTGCATCAGTTTCTGTGTGTGGCAGATGGGCCCAGAACGCTGCAGGCTCCAAAATTTTTCTTATAGTATTTCTACTGAAGTCCCCTCTTCAGGGATCGTGAAATCATTTGTTTCAGGAACCTCACTGTTTCCCAGGTCTCGCTGTTACACCTGTATATTCTCATTGTGCAGTAGCCTTCATAGTTGTGTTCCCCCCATTGTAACAACAGTGACAAACGGAATGAGTTCTCTCCCCCCCTTTGTTTTTCACTTGGTTTCTTTGTTTCTTCTGCTTCCACCTCTAAGAGCCATGGTGTCTCTTGCTGGTTTCCCAGGGATTTGCCCCGAGTGTGAAGGGCTGCTGGCCCTTGCTATAGACTCTTCGGTTGTTGTTTGTAGTAAGTCAACTCTTAGTCTTCCCGCTAATAAATATTCAGTAACAAACCAACTGCATTCTGGCTGCTGTCTGGGAGCAGCACTTCCCCTCGTGTTTGTATTGATTCCTTTTCATTTGTTGGGCTCTCTTTGCCTGATGAACGTATGTAAACTTTTACCATGTCAAGAAATTAAAATAAGGTACTTGGAATTCTTCTAAGGTAGCCCCTTGTGTGCGATGCTGAGCTCCCAGGCTGTGCAGTGCCAGTGACTGTGCCTTTCCCACATCCACTTGCTCCTTCCCTGCATTCTCCTCATTCCTCTCTCTGTGTTGTAAACTGCTCTACACTGCTTTGTAGGTTGTTTCTACTGCAGCATGCCTTCAGGCCCATGGTTTTGTGTTTGAGCTGCTCTGTCCCACCTCAGCCCAGTGTGTGGGACTTGGGCACCTCGTATGGTTTGTGTGGTGTGCCCTTGAGACTGCAGCATCCATGGCTGTGTGTGTTCTGTAACTCTCTTGCTCCGTGCATGTAGTACCAAGGGAAGGGCTGTCCCCGGCCTCTGTGTCTCCTGCTGTGGGAGGCTCAAGGACACGCTCCTGCCTTCCCTGTGCTGCTGGGGCTGGGAGAGTCCTGCTGGTGCCTGAGAGACAGGAGCTGGGCTGGAAGCCAGGAGCAGGGGAGGGTTTCTTGTCCATGATCCTGACCCCTCAGTGCAGGGGTTTGTGCTCTGCTCTCCAAGTGGCACTGCGCTGTTGGGGCTGTTCACGGGTGACATCCCAGCTTCTGCATGGGGACTGTTAAACTCTGGGAGGAGAACAAAGGCACAGCAGTTGGGTGCAGGTGCAAACGCTCTCATTTGCAGCCGCTGTGGGGAAGGGTCAGGCAATTCCTGCTGTTCTGTTGTACAGGAGCTAGCCCCATGAGATGAGGGAATGGAGTTTTCCAAAGGCTGAGGTCTGGACTGGGGCATGCTGCAGCCTTGCCTGTGTCGGGAGCATTGGCACAGGATTTCCTGTGCTGTTCTCCCCCAGGTGTCTGCCAGTCCCAGAGTTTCCGCTGCCTGTCTCTCCTTTTGGTTTCTATAGATGCGAGAGGCTGATTTTTGCTCCCTCTGCATCTCTGTGTGACCAAAACCCAGCACACTCTCTCCTTGCTTTATCTGGGAGATGTCTGCAGTTCAGCAAAGGCACCAATGGGCAGTGGCCAAAAGAACTGGGAGCCAAAATGAGCACCAGGAGGCGGATGTGAATTCTCCCTATCTGTGGGCCAGGGTGGTGGGCATCAAGCACCATGAACCAAACAAGTCATGAACAAGTTACGCTGCTGTTTGAGAGACATGGCTAAAGCTGCCTCAGGCTTTTGGAGAAGGTACACTAGCATCTCAGTGATGTGGCCCTTAAAGATCCCTGAATGCTTCCATCAGGAAGGTATTGACATGGGTTTCCTGGCTCTGCAGGCTCCATTAGTTACTCTGCTTCCTGAAATTCCTGCTGCAAGATGTAGATGGATTTAGGGCTGTTCTGTCCTAAACATTGCTCCCAGCAAGTGCGGGCCGATTCTTGGGTGGCTTGTGAGAAGCTTTGCAAGTGCTCATCTTGAGAAGCACAGCAGAAGCGGGCAGCGTTAGATAACGTCGTATCAGCCACGCACCCGCGGCACACAGCCTGCAGCCCGGTCCTGCAGCCCTGGGTGTGTGCTGTGCGTTGGTTTGTCGTGGCGATGTCATTCCAGGTCAGGGTTTCTCTTTCTTTTCCAAACCCCGACATGCACAGAACCAGGGCTGTTCCCACACTTTATTTTCAGACGTCTCCCAGGCGAGCTGCAGGGTTGAGTTGTGATTTGTGGGGCACTGAAGCCTGTGGAGCTCATCCAGTTCTTTAAAGTACCACTGCGCTGCTTAGAAAATGACCATCTGTAATTGCAGCCTCTGCCTTGACCTTTAGGGACTTGGGATGCAAAACCAAGAGGCGAAGTGAAAACTGGAGGCTCTGCTCTTTGTGTTGGGGGGTGTCAATGTGAGCGCTGTGCGTGCGGCCTCAGGGGCTTGTGCATCTTGGCTTGGCTCTGTAGGTGTGTGTTGGTGCAGGGCACTTGTGGAATGCTGGGTGAAACAGATTCCCTGTTCCAGGCTTTCATGAAAAGGGAATTTTGCTTTCAGGCCTAACCCCAAGTAGTCCAAGCCCTGACATCATGGATTCAAAGACTGACTTGGAAGTCAGTGCATCTTTGCTTCAGTTGTGGCTGCTCAGAGGCATTCTGCCGCTAGAGGCCAGTTGAGGAGAGCAAGGTACCTCTGAAACCTGTAGCTGCTGCATCCTATGTAGCCAAGGCTCTGTCCTCATCTGTCCCATCTTTCCCTATCACTTATGTCCAAGCCCTCTTCTGGCACCGCCGCCACATGAACTGGGAGCCGTGGCTCTGCCGGTGCTGGCGCAGCGGCCGGTGAGGCAGCAATGACACATTGCTGGCAGGGAATGGGTGTGCGTGTCCCTGCCCTGCACAGCTGCAGCCTGGGCTAAAGAAGGCTGAGGCTGCCTGTGGTGGTGAGGATAATGGAGTGTGTCCTATGGCAATGTGGCCTCCTGCCTACCAGTGTGGTGTCTGGTGAGCACGGCCGGGAAACTGACAGGAGGGGGATGAGAAGGGCCAGGGTGAGGTGAGGTGAGGCTGGCAGCAGGAGTGGAAATGTTGGGTTGAACCTCCAGCCATGGCTCTCTTTGATGCCTTCTGCTTCCTGGCACCAGCGGCGACAGGCAGGGATAGGAGCTGTCTGACCCCTAGCCTCTGTGTGTGGCAGGATGAGCCCCAAGCCCTGGATGCCATCGGCTTCTCAGGTGCCACAGGTTGGGGTGGCTTTGTCCTTGAGGGAACTTCTCTGGAGCTGCGCTTCAGTCGTCTGTGGCCTGGAAGCAGAGACCAAAGCTGCGAGCGCTTGTTTCAGTGGAATGAATGAGTTCATAGCTGCTCAGAGGTGCAAACTGAGAGCTGGTTGTTCACAGCACGCCGGTGCCTGAATCTCACCCTGAACTACATCTCCCCGTGCCTGCCAGAGCTCTTCTACCGCTACACAGTGATGTGTTCTCAGCAAAGGCTTCCGTAGGGGAGACTGAAAATAAAATAGATGAGAAGCCGCTGCGAGCTGGGAACGGGGCTGCCGGGGACAGCGTTTACACGGGAGCAGCCTCACACACAGGGAACGCGACGAGTTGCAACGAGGTGGAATTCTACAGCGTGGCAGCAATTCCCAGCCTGTCAGAGCCGGGCAGAGGTCGCAGCCACCT
Source organism: Psittacus erithacus (assembly GCA_009867235.2). Taxonomy (NCBI): domain Eukaryota; kingdom Metazoa; phylum Chordata; class Aves; order Psittaciformes; family Psittacidae; genus Psittacus; species Psittacus erithacus. The sequence continues at coordinate 11,049 of WYDI02037869.1, read as the reverse complement.
CGGGCTGACAAAAGGAGCTGTGCTTTTACAGGCAGCCGCAGGAAGCGAGGTTGGACTGAACAAGTAACGGAGTTCTGGGGAGCTTGTCTGAGTCACTGACCCTGCATCTCCACTGCTGCTGTCAGGCACTGCCTGGGGAGGACAGAGGAGGCTGCAGTGAGAGATCTGCCCTTTCTGGTCACCACCAAGTTCAGATCTCCTCCCCTGGCCTCTCCCAGTCCTTTGTGCTCACCCTGCTCATCCATCCAGTGCAGCCCAAACTGACAGAGGAGCAGCTGGAAACCCCACTCCGAGCTGCTGCGAGAGCCAGGGACCAGCAGAGCCATGAACGTGAGAACCGCGCTCGTGCTCCTCGCCCTGGCTTTAGCCACCATATTCGCATTGGTCTGTGTGCTGCTGACCAGGGCCAGGGCCCCCGGCGTCTGCCCGCAGCAGCCCCCGGCGCAGGAGGACACCAACGGCGGCCAGAGCCTGGTCTTTGCGGACCTGACCCCCGCGGAGCTGGCACAAGTGGTGCGGTACCTGCAGGGACACCTCGGGCTGCCGCTGGTGGACGCCGCGCGCGCAAAGCCCTCCGACAACTGCATCGCCTCCGTGGAGCTGCAGGTCCCGGCCAAGGCAGAGGTGCTGCGGTTCCTGGACGGGGCGGGGGCTCGTCCCCCCCGCGAGGCGCTGGCTGTGCTGTACTTTGGGGGCCAGCCGGACCCCAACGTCACCGAGTACGTGGTGGGGCCGCTGCCGACGCCGCTGTACCACCGGGACGTGACGGTGCGCAGGTACGGGGGCAAGGTGCCGTACCACCGCAGACCCGTTACCGGTAAGGAGTACATGGATATCAATGCCCTCATCCGGCGGGAGCTGCAAAAGGCTCCGCGCTTCCTCGCCGCGTGCTGTGAGTCTGATGGGACCGACCTGACCGCCCTCACAACAGCCCCGCGCGGCTTCAAGTCCGGCGACCGCGCTACCTGGTTTGTCCTCTTCCATAGCGTGGCTGGTTCTGGCTACTACCTCTCGCCAGTGGGGCTGGAGGTGCTGGTGGACCATGGGGATCTCGATGTCTCCCTCTGGCAGCTGCGCCGTGTCTTCTATAATGGCCAGTACTTTGCCAGCATGGGAGATCTGGAGGGAGAGTTTATGGCCAACTTGCTGGAGGTTGTCAGGATCCAGAAGCCTCGGGCTGAATCAGTGCTCAGCTCAATGAGGCCTCGGCACCAGCCCGGCTCCCTGGGTCCACTGCAGTATGAGCCCCAGGGTCCCCGCTACAGCATCATGGACAACCGCGTCACCTTCCAGGGCTGGAGCATCACCTTTGGCATGAGCCCTAGCTCTGGTCCGCGCTTCTTTGACATCAGGTACCGCGGGGAGAGGATTGTCTATGAGCTGAGTCTCCAGGAAGCCTTAGCCCTGTATGGCTCCAACTGCCCCGGGGGCATGTCGACCCGCTACCTCGATGGGAGCTTTGGCATCGGCAGGTTTGCCTATGAGCTTGTCCGGGGCCTCGACTGCCCCTACACCGCGACCTATGTGGACCGGCACTACCTGGTGGAGTCAGATACCCCTAAAACCAACCAAAACTCACTGTGCATTTTTGAGCACGATGCTGCTCTCCCCCTGCGGCGCCACTTCTCTGACTCACAGTCCGTTTACTATGGGGGGCTGCGGAAAACCACGCTGGTCATCCGTGCCATCTCCACTCTCATCAACTACGACTACATCTGGGACTTCATGTTCCACAGCAGCGGGGCCGTGGAGGTCCGGGTGCACGCCACCGGCTACATCAGCACCTCCTTCCTCCATGGCCAAGGCACTGACTATGGCAGCAGGGTTGGGCCCCACACGCTGGGGACGATGCACCTCCACCACATGCACTACAAGGTGGACCTGGATGTCGATGGTAGGTCTGGGTGCCTTTGTGTGCACCTGCGGTTCAGCGCAGGCTGAGGTTCTGAGGCTTTTCCCTGCTGTTTCACAGGGCAGCTGAACTCCCTGGAGACCCAGGACATGGGGTACAAGCTCATGAAAGAACCCTGGAGCATGCAGGACACCATTGAGCGGCTGTACCTCCGCAGGAAAAGGCTGGAGAGGGAGGATGAGGCGGCATTCCCACTCAATGCCCCCATGCCCCGTTACCTCTCCTTTGCCAGCCCCAATTCCAACAAGTGGGGGCATCTGCGCAGCTACCGGATCCAGATCACCAGCTTCGCTGGGGAGCACCTTCCCACCAGCAGCCCCATGGAGAGAGCCATCAGCTGGGGCAGGTGGGTCCAGGGCTGGACACCGGGTCCCGCTGTCCTGGCCGGTGCTGGGCTGCAGGGATGGGGTAAACACCAAACATGCAGTTTTTGGCTCTGAAAATCACTGGAAAAGCTGCTCAATGACATCTGTTTGTAGCAGTTCACAGGCCTGAATCTGACCCTAGACAGGATTAACTCAGAGCAATTGCATGTGCCAGCCCCTTCTATTCCCTCCCTGATGCAGGACCGAGCTGGTGCCCTGGCACACACCAGGGATGCGCTCAGTCCCTGTGCATCCCCAGGCTGTGCTGCCCGGCACCGCATGGATGAGAGCCTCTGCTTCCTGTGCAGGTACCAGCTGGCCGTCACCCGTCGGAAGGAGGAGGAGCCCACCAGCACCAGCATCTACAACCAGAACGACCCCTGGACCCCCACCGTCGCCTTCGCTGACTTCATCAACAACGAGACCATCACCAACGAGGTGAGCCGGGGTCCCCTGTGCCAGGGGAGCCCAATGCTGCAGGTGCAGCACCGGCTCCCGCCCCAGCTGGGGGCTCCGCATGTCCTGCAGCCAACCTGGGTGGGTGACGGGCACAAAGGGACTCGCTGGGGCTGATGGGGTGCCCGGCTCCCCTCCTACCCAGGACCTGGTTGCCTGGATCTCGGTGGGGTTCCTGCACGTCCCCCATGCTGAAGACATCCCCAACACAGTGACTGTGGGGAATGGCGTCGGCTTTTTCCTGAGGCCTTACAACTACTTCGATGAAGACCCTTCGGTGGATTCACCCGATGCCGTCTACTTCAGCAGCGAGCAGGACCCCGGGACGTGCGGAGCCAACCCGCTGGCCTGCCCGCCCCCAGCCTGTGCCCCACATCTGCCCCCCTTCCGATACGGGGGGTTCCTCAACCTCAGCCTGGCCCCGCCACCTGATGCACTCTGATGGGGAAGCGGCTGCTGCCAAGCTCCTCGGTGTGTGGGGTCCTTGGAGGGGCTCCGGTGCCGTGCCAGGACTGCCCTCCCCATGTCTGGGATGCTGCATGCTCAGGGTGAGCTCAGCTCTCGTTTCAGCCCCGCAGCACTGCCAAAGGTGGGCTCACAGCCTCTGAAGGACAGCCCCAGGGAGTGACCTCTCATAGACTGCAAGGGTGATGCCACCCAAAATGCTGTGGGCTGCCCACAGCTGCTCTCCTCTTCTGGGACCGGGGCTCCTGCTGCCTCCTCAAGGTAGGTCAGTGCACACAGGGCGATGGTGCTGGCCAGGGCTGGGCACTGCACAAAGCTGCAGCTCCCCTTGGAGCCGTGGTCCATGCTGAGGCTTTGCCCAGCCACAGCGGAGCCGGCAGCTCCGGGATGCTCAGAGCGTCCACCCCAGCCCCATGGATGTGCGGCTCCGGGGCTGATGCTGAGCTGCGGCTGCTGCGGCGGTGCCAAGCTCTGGGGACAGGGGCGGTGCGCTGAGAGCCTGCAGGACAAGGACAGTGGGATGGGAGCTCCCTGGGCCTCGCTGCCCCGGGGCCACCCCTCCCCAATAAACACGCACGTGGCTGCTTTTCCTGACCCAACCGGTGTGTAGCTCATGGGTGCTGTGGCTTCTGCGGGGAGACCAGAGCCCAGCGCTGCTGCTGCCGCTGCGGCGGGCACTGGTGCCTGTAACGGGGGTCCTGGCTCAGCTCTGGGGTGGCCGCGGGGTCCAAGGGCCATGGGGCAGCTCCGTGCTCGCCCGCACCGGCCGTGCTCTTGGACCCGGGGTGTTGGCTGGAGGTTCCTGCCGGGGAATACGGGACAAACAAGGGAGTTAATGTGTAACGGCCATTCCGAGGTGCATCAACAGGCTCTGGCCTTGGCTGCCGCCCAGGGTGCTCAGCCCCTGCAGACACGGGGACCCTTGCTCCCGCAGCCCCCACCAAATTCCGCGCTGTCCGAAGCTCATCCTCGCTCCACCAGGCTGGGGACACTGAGGAGCTTGGCAAGGCTCATTCAGCTCCAGCCTCATGCGGCTGCAGATGTCGGGTGCTGGCCAATGTGTCCCTGGGGGCATGGTGGGCATCCCTCTCCTCTGCGCCCTCACTGCGGGAGCTGGGTCTGCCCAGGGTCAAGCTGTGATGGCTCGAGCAGCCCTGAGCATCCCAATGGGGCTGGGCTGGCTCGCTGCAGCGCAGGGACGGAGGTTGTGCAGCTCAGGGCATGGCTCGGTGCGAGGCCCCGGGGTGTCCTGGGGTGACAGCGGGGGGAGCGTGGTGGAGCACGCGGGATGCTCCCTGCTGCTGCTCCCTGCCTGCCACTGCGTGCCCACGTGCTTGCGGTGCTGCCTGGACTCTGCCCGCATGCTGACACAGGTGAGGCCGGGCAGTCCCATGCTCGCTCCCTGCTGCTGCCCACAGGCTGGGAATGTTCTGGAGGGAGCAGCGGCCCCATGTGCAGCACAGTGTGTAACAGCTCCCATGCGCACAGCATCAGCCGTAGCTGCAGCCGGTGCCTTGGGAATCATGGGGGCACCGTGTCCCAGAGGCAGCTCCGGTGCTGAGCCTGATCCAAAGCTGGTGGCACACGGAGCCAGCACAGGAGTAAAGCACCTGCAGCCTGGCCCTGCTCCTCACGTGGGAAAGCTGAAGCCAGTTTGGGGCCAAGGATCTGCCGGGAGAGCAGGGCCCTGGGAAGCAGCACACAGAGCCTGGCTGGTGCTGGACCGTGGGGAGGACGTGGCCTCTCCCTGCCATGGCCCCAGTTTTCCTACAGGGACTCATTCCAAGGGGCTGGAATATGCTGGTTCCCATCCCCCAGCACCTTTTGCCCCCATTTTCAGCTGTGAAATCTCCCAGGCAGAATTTATTGCTGACTGTTCCAAAAGGTTTTTGATGCGGAAGCCAAGCCTGCTGCATTCCTCCGCGCCGGCCAGAGCCGCGCTGCGTTAAGACCCTGGAATGAGCTGCTGGGGAATTTGTTTTGCAAGAGTAATCCCATTTCTGTGCAACCTTCGGCTTCGCTGGGGTTTTGTGCCTGTGTCCCAGGGAGGGAGGTTTGAAGGAGCTTTTCGCCTGTTTAGTCCCTGTGGCTCCCTGGGCTGTGTGCAGGCAAGGGGGCAGGATGCTGCCCGCAGCAGCGCAGAGCCTGGGCACGACCTCTGCCTGCTCCATGCCATGGCAGACAGCACATGGGTAGCGGTTCAAGGATCTTGACCTGAACTTTCTCGAGGAGGGGAGATAAGTGATGTATTTTCACTGGCTGCTAATCATTAACGCCTCTTGCCTGTCCTGCAAGCACGGGCAGCTGCCTCTTTCACTGCAGGAGGCTCTGGTGGGGCACCCCATGCATGGTGCTGCCATGGGGCTGCATGTCCGTGCCCCAGCAGGGTTCTCTGGTGCTGTGTGCTCAGGCTCCTGGGAATAGCTCCACGTTACTCATTCTCCACCACCTCCTGGGGATGCTGCTCCCCAGGGTGATGAAGCTGCGGTGCCAGCACTGCTGCGGCGGCAGCACCGGTGGGATGAGTGATGTGTCCGGCTCCATCCCTGCTGCAGGCAGTGCAGTTGTGCAGGAGGGGGTTCACCCAGAGGATCTGTGCTGGGAGGAATGCCTTCCCTCATTTGTGAGTTAAGGACCCTTCTTTGCACCCTGTAACCCCACACCAGAGATCAGAACAATGTCACTGGCAGCCAGGAGCTCTCCATGGCTTGGAATGCTTCCATTGCATTCAACCAGCCTGGCGTGGCAGCAAGGTCTCTCTTCAGCAGCTGGAGGCACCCAGCCTTCCACTCCACCCATGACCCAGTCCTGCTCCTGGGCATCCCTGCAGTGCTCTGGTGGTGCTGGGGTGACGGCAGAGGGATGGGAAATGCGTCACAGCTCTGCAGCGCTGCTCCCACAGGGCACAGGCGCCTGCATCTCCTCCCTGATAACCAGACGCTGCGGTTCAGCGGGAGCCGCTGAGCTGGGCGTCAGGAAGGGCAGGAGCTGCAGCACCCCGGCTGAGGCAGCCACCAGCGCGCTGCAGGGAGGGCACGCTGTGGGAAAGGGTTAAGGCGCCGGTGCCGGAGCGCCCGCGCTCCACGCGCCCTGAAGCCTGTTTTTCCCTTTTACGTCACTTGTTCCAAACATGTTTGTAACAACCCCTCGGTGATGCACCTTTGGCAAAAGTGGTTTTGGGTCCAAAGATCAGCGCTGGGACAAGCAACCTGCCCGCAGCAAACATGACCCTGCAGAGTATAAAACCCCGGCGGCGCGGTGCAGCGCGGGACAGCCTGAGCCACGCAGGAGGATGGAGTCCAGCATGAACCTCCTGCATGACGCGGGTATCCAGGTGACACACTGGCTGCAGGAGCACTTCCATGGCTCCCAAGACTTGTTCCTCTTCATCTCGTTCGCTGTCGACCTCAGGAACACTTTCTTTGTCCTCTTCCCTATCTGGTTCCATTCCAACGAGGCCGTGGGCATCCGGCTCATCTGGGTGGCTGTGATCGGCGACTGGCTCAACCTCGTCTTCAAGTGGTGAGTGGCCCCGTGCCACGGCTCCCTCCACACGTGTTGGCACAGCTGGAGCAGTGAGGGCCAGATGTGCGCTCTCAGCCTTGACAAGGGTGTAAACCAAAGAAAAGAGGTCATGTCCCAGCCTGGCAGTGGGCTGTGGTACCCGTGGGTGCCACCCCTGCAGCAGCCTTTCAGCATCCCAAGGTTCTGGGGCTGCACCCTGCATCCCTGCAGCAGGACCCAGTTCTGTGCCTTCCTGCAGCTCAAATCTCCCTGGATGCCCATGCTTGTCTGCATGTGTGACAGGGATGGGTGGCCTCTGCCTTTGATGCCACCACAAGATGGTTGCTCTTAGCCTGAAAAAGACTGAAGGGGAGCAGACACCACTCTCCTTTCTCAGCCTGTTGACTTGCTCCCTGCTTCAGGGGCCAGGGATGAGGACATGCACAGGCAGCCTTTGCTATTGGGACCAAGCAATCAGCTGGATGGTGTGTCTGTTGGGACACCCTGGACCATTCCAAGGGTCCTTTGCCTCTTCCAGCTCCCAGGCCAGAGTGGAACCTGCTGCTGTGCCACCAGCTTTGCTGCCTGGGACCCCTACAGCCCCTGTTCTTCTTTCTTTGCAGGATCCTCTTTGGGGAAAGGCCATACTGGTGGGTCCATGAGACAGACTATTACAGCAACGCCTCTGCCCCAGAGATCCAGCAGTTCCCACTCACCTGCGAGACTGGCCCCGGTGGGTGCCCGGAGGGGGCAGTGGGTGCTTGCCCAGGGCCCTGCACTCGCAGCTCCCTATGGAGGGAGGTGGTGGCATGGCCATGGCTGCGGCTGCTGCCCGCTGTAACCCTGCCTGGCTCTGTGGGGAGGGCTGATGCCGCCGCCGGTGGAGGCAGCACAGCCCCTGCGTGGAGCAGACCTTGACCCCGCTGCAGACGTGGCGGCTCAGCACCAACCCCTGCCTGTGCTCGGCTGCAGCCCCGTGCCAGGGCCGTGCTGTGCTCCAGCCCCACGCACTGGCAGCCGCTCGGTGGGGAAGGAGCTTTCCCAGCTCCAGAGCAGCAGCTGCAGGGAGACTGGTGCTGAGCGCCATGCCGCCGGTGTCACTCTATGGGGGGGTCTGATGTGGGGCTCTCTTCGTGCTCAGGGAGCCCCTCTGGACATGCCATGGGTGCAGCAGGCGTGTATTATGTCATGGTGATGGCCCTCCTCTCCGCTGCCATGGGGAAGAAGCAGTTGAAGACGCCCAAATACTGGTGAGCTGCGTGCTGCAAGTACCTGTGGTGGGCAGGGGCTGCTCCAGAGGCAGCCGGGGCACAGGGCTGAGGGCAGAGCTGGGCAGTGTAAGTCAGCCCTGGGACTGATGTGGGTGCCTGCCCCTTGCAGGGTGCTGTGGACGGTGCTGTGGATGGGGTTCTGGGCAGTCCAGGTCTGTGTCTGCCTGTCCCGAGTCTTCATTGCTGCCCACTTCCCCCATCAGGTCATTGCAGGGGTCATCTCAGGTGAGTGCATCTGACCCCCATCCCCTTCTCCATAGCACCTGCAGCACTGGTCAGGAAGGGTGCAATGGCCTGATAGATGCATGTGAGGTGTTGATGCAAAGCCGCCTCTGTGGCTCTGCAGTCACTGCCCTCCTCCTCATGGGCAGGATGCCCTCCAGGACGTGCCTTTGTCCCTGCCCCATCTGAGGCAGGAGTCCCAGGGGGGCAGGCAGGGCACTGCTGGCTCTGAGGGACCTCACACATGGCCCAAGACATGGGCTTGGGTGTGAAAGGGCCATTACTGTGTGAGGGACAGAACCAGTCTCTGTGAGCAGCAGTGGCAGCGAGGGCAGTGAGCACTGTGTGAGAGCATTGGGGACCCCCATCACGTGTCCCCCGCTCAGCTCCAGCACCCTGAGGAGCAGAGACCCCTCTCTGATCGGCGCTGCCTCCTCTCCCACTTCCTTACCGGCAGGGATGGCCGTGGCCAAGACCTTCCAGCACGTCCGCTGCATCTACCATGCCAGCCTCCGCCGCTACGTGGCCATCACCTTCTTCCTCTTCAGCTTTGCCCTGGGCTTCTACCTGCTGCTGCGGGCGGTCGGCGTGGACCTGCTCTGGACACTGGAAAAGGCACAGAAGTGGTGCAAGCGCCCTGAGTGGGTCCACATTGACACCACCCCCTTCGCCAGCCTCCTTCGTAACCTGGGCATCCTCTTTGGGCTGGGGCTGGCCCTCAACACCCACATGTACCTGGAGAGCTGCCGGGGGAAGCAGGGCCAGCGGCTGCCGTTCCGCCTGAGCTGCGCTGCTGCCTCCCTCCTCATCCTGCACCTCTTTGATGCCTTCAAGCTGCCCTCCCACATGCAGCTGCTCTTCTACGTCCTCTCGTTCTGCAAGAGCGCAGCGGTGCCGCTGGCCACTGTCGGCCTCGTCCCCTACTGCATCTCCCAGCTCCTGGCCACACGGGACAAGAAGGCTGCATAGGAACAGCCCTGCAGGTAACGGTGAGCCCGGGCTCCGGGCTCAGGAGCAGTCACAGACCATGGGTGCACCCAGCACTGTTTGCTCCCCTCTAAACCTGCACAGACTGACTGCACACCGGGAGCGGACTGTGAAGGCGCTGCCGGGCGGCTCCTGCATGGACCCATAGTGCTGGTCACGGTGTAGGCTTGGGTGGTCTGTGGCCAGCTGATGGCAGAGCAAGCCCTGCACTCCCAGGGCTCTGCTGCCGCCCTTCTCGCACCCAGGACCTGGTGCAGCATGAGGACAACGCTGTGCTCCCCTGCAGCTCATGGGGACGTGCCACCTCCATGCTGCAGGGCTGGAGATGGCAGCACCGGGAGCAGGGTGCTCACCCATGGGTGTTCAGGGGCTGCCGCTGAGGCGGCTGTTACAGGAACAGGCAGACACTGTGGAGACAAAGCGCTGGCTTGCGGGAGCCCCCCCAGCCCTGTGGTGTTCAGTGTTGTGTGAAGCAGCTCGGGGTACACGTATGCATATGTGTGTACACATACGGGACGCGTATCTGTGCACACGTCTGGCAGCAAGAGGCATTTTATTAAAGCCAGGGTGTGTTTAGCTGCCGAGTTTGCCCATACTGCTGGCTGGTGAGGTGGGATGGGTGACTGGCTCCAGGGCACAGGGATGTGGTGGCACTGCTGTTGGTGCTGACAGGATTAAACCACCAGGAAAGGCAGTGCCGGGCTTCCCTGGTCCTCATCACTGTTGACCCCCGGGTGCAGTCAGATGCAGGCAGCACAGCAGATGGGGGTGAGCTGCTTTCTGTGTTGTTTATCCAGGGTTTCTGGGTACAGGAAGAGGGATGTGCTTGTGTCACCTCACTGCTTGTGGAAACAAGCACAGCTTTGGGACCGAGCAGCTCAGCTGGGGCTGTGCTGAGCCCCAGGGCTGAGGGGCAGGGCTGGGTGGTCAGTGCTGGCTGACCCTGGATACTGTACATGCAGGATCTCCCCCAAAGCACCGGCTCCTGCAGCATGTACCCCATACCCAGCTGTAAGCATCAACAGTGCTCTCTGCTGTGGCCCCTTTCTCCTGCCCAGGCCTGGCAATGCCTGTGGGAGATGGTGTCCAGCAGAGCCCTGGCAACACCTGTGGTCTTGCTGCAGCTTGGATCAGCCTTCACTGCACGTGGCCGATGCATGGAGGCTTTGCAGCCCTTGGATGGGAGCCCTCTGCCAAAACACCGAGAGCCACCAGGCGAGAGCAGCTTCCTTCTGACCAGATGCCAAATCAGCAGAACCACACCAAAACCCACCACAGAGTCACAGAACAGCGTGGGTTGGAAGGGACCTTAAAGCTCCTCCAGCTCCAACCCCTGCCACGGGCAGGGACCCCTTCCACTGGAGCAGCTTGCTCCAAGCCCCTG
>WYDI02037868.1:0-18148 GCA_009867235.2 Psittacus erithacus | reverse complement strand
CTTCTTCCTTATATCTAACCTGAACTTCCCCTGTTTCAGTTTGAACCCATCACCCCTTGTCCTATCTCTACAGTCCCTGAAGAAGAGTCCCTCTCCAGCATCCTTATAGGCCCCATTCAGATGCTGGAAGGCCACTATGAGTTCTAGCAATTAGTCAGTTACGAGTCCCACCACAATAATGTATAGCACATATTTATGGAGTTATTGCCAAGAATAATTTCCTCTTGTTTATAGTGTACATCTTCAGCATTAAAAAGCACACAGAGATGTTCAGTTATGAATTGCTTTCTTCTAGAGTAGAAATTATCAACAAGGAAAATGAAGGCTTCACAGCACCAGGTGAAATGGGTGTACAGGGAAGGAGGCAGGAGGTAGCATATGAGACTGCCCTGTAGTAAAGCCAATGTGCAGTGGTTGCTAGTCAACACTGAGCTCTCAGCGTCCTTCAGGAGCCACGTCCATCTCTGTGCTCCTCAGGTGTCCTCATCATGGGATGGATGGATTTGATGGACGGATGGAGCGAGTTAGAAATGAGGAAAACAGAGCAAAGTTTTATAACAAGGGCAGCCACACAGCACTTATGATGTGTTTTACAGCCCATTTTGCTTCCTTCGCCTTCAATTTTTCCTACCTGTGGAGAAAAGTGTTACTTCTGTCTTAAATGATGCCTTTAAGACTAAAAGGGAAAGCATCAACCTTTACTACTAAGTATTGCTATTAGCTACTGCTACTAAGAAAGTCGGAAGAGTACAGCACATTGTAAATTGCAGAAAGGGTGAGAATGCCTGCTTTCACCTTGTGAATATTTATACTGGTGTTTGAGACTCTCCGAATGAAACCAGCTGGTGACAGAAGCACAATTGGATGAGCTGCTTTTTAAGGTTTGCAGTCACCAGCATATCACAGAAGTAGCTTTGCTGAGGGTGCTTGCACCTTGCACTAGCTGCAGGGCTTTGGAAACTATCCGAGAAGCAATATTAAAAAGCGGATTCTGGGTCCTCAGCATTTTGCTGCTTTACTGTGGGGCAGCCAGCTTAAGGATTTGGCGTTTCTAGGAATCTGCCAGAAGGGTCTGCCTAATTCCATAGTAAATCACCTTATGTGGGGGGGCTACCAGATATCTTTATCTCTGTCCTTATCATGATCTCGCTCTGTATCAGTCTAGCACGCTATTTAACAAAACGCTATTATTTCACTTACGCTTTGCCAAAACATCTCTAGATTGCTTCGTTTCTTTTTCTGTTTTACTCACAAATGCAGACATACATGCTCAATATGTGCCTTGTGTTAAGAACAGCATTAAAACAAACACACTAGGGAGCATTTAAAATCAATTAGGAGGTAAACATGTATTTTAAATGATCTAGAAGGATCATTTGGAGTAAATGTAAGTGTATCTTCTCCTATAAGTACTTCTATAACTATTTCTAGAAAGGTTGTGTAATCACAAATGCATTAATCACAGAGACTTCTGCACAAATTCCATCAGGCTGCCAAAGTGTATACCCATTAAGATCTTGCAAAATGGGAAGCTAAAGGACAAATGGTCTGGACCCTATATTGTCCTTATGCCTGCTCAGTGTCTGTTGGAAGGATGCTGGTTGCAGGTGCTCTGTGAAGCTAAGCTATGCCCTGTTTATTTAGATATTGTGAAAGTCTCTCGATGTTTTAAATGTAAGACCCTAGAAAGTGTCTTGAAAATGTTAAGCTGGTCAAAGTACCTGCTGCTCCATTACAATCCCATCACTCTAGCAGTTAAGATAGCTAAGATTCATTAAGATATCTAACTATTCAGATCTTTAAATAGTGTTGTCGCTGGTGTATCCATGGGCAGGAAAAATCCTTTTTATGCCCCTTTGTAAGTGAAGGAGCTGAAATGCAGAGACAAAGGGCCCAGTTCTGCTGAGATCTTGAATGTGTAGAAGATGCAGAGATGAAACTAAGGTTTTCCAAGCTTCAGGGAAGCACTGAATTTCCTTGCCTGTTCTTCAAGCTGATGTTCTGCAATAATCTTCATCAGTACTTCTGTGATCCATAAAGGGAGAAGTGCCATGAAGCCTCTTACTGCTTTTTTTTTGTGAATATCTACTTGTAAAAAATATTCCTTATTTCCTTAGCAGTTCACTGTATTGAACCCATGCAGATTTTACAGGTTTGTAGCTTGTAACTGGTGAGGAGTTGAGACATTTTTAAGTAGAGCACATCGCATTTCCACAGGCTTGTGTGATTTCCATCATGACTGAGGAGTATGACCTTTCAGAATCCTTTGAATGCTAAGTATCGAAGTAAGTGTTGTGTAAGTAATGCCTCAAAGTCAGAATCTTGCCTGCAAATTCTCTAGGCCCTGAGACAGTTGTGGGATTTTAATCTAAGTCAAAGCAGGTTGTAATGGGGTAAAAGAGTACATTGTAGGGAACTTTGATGAGAAAGAACCTACCAAGATCTTGAGGTAACACATACTGTGGGGTCAGAACTCACCCTGCCCTGTAAGGTTGTTGGTTTGCTTTAACAAAAGGACAATTTGAGATTCTTACTTCAAATCAGTCTTTCTGTACTTGCAACATTCACAGACTCAACTTTCTTGCCCTAAAGGATTATTTCCATTTTCCTGGTGGTGTTCAGATGGAGTCCACCAAGTCCCCTCTGCCTTTGTTGACCAGGAGTCATGAGCTGTCAGCTCTCTGCTTTAACAGGGCACAAGACTTGAACTCCTGTTGTCTCTTGATATTTTACTTTATGGGTGAAATTAAATATGTTTTAAAACAAAGTAGATGGTCAGAGTTAATGTTTTTCCCTTCCTAAGTGAAATATGGTAGCGGGTTCTTCACCGTGACTCTTAGAAGTTTCTTACATAAAGATGAAAGCCTGACCTTGCATAGTTGTGCTATTAAATCACTGGTACACAAACGCAGATCCAGAAAGCATTGTGTCAGTTCTGTTGCATTTGTTAAAACCAAAAGGGGAGGCTAAAGGTAAACGTGACTTTTTTGGTAGGATGAACTGAAGAATGTCTCAACTCTTTCTGTCTTCTTGAACACTAATTAATGTATTAATCTTCATTATGATAATTATTATAATAAGAGGCAAGTCAGTTAAGTTCTGTCTGGCTTTATCCCAAACCCTTGCTCTGGCTCTGCTCCCTGTCCCTGAACAAGCATGAGCTAAGGACAAGAAGAATCAAGCCAGAACAATATTCAGACATACGACAGTAGTCATAGATGAAGAGAGAGGGTGGTCATGCCCCACACTCAGGACAAAACTGTCCTCAAAGGTCTCATATCTACTCTGACTATTTTAATCTACCTGGCACAACTATTCCCCAGCCCCGGTGATCTGCACTGTAACTGTGACGTGCTGTGTATGGTAGCCTGAAGGTTCCACTTAGGAACAGGAATTCAGCTGTGCAGAATAAATAATACATTTGTTATCAACTGAATTCACACATTCGTGAAAACAAAACAGTAATTATGTTGCTTTACAGCTCCCTGGCAGTTGAGGTCCCATATAAAGTACTGCTAGTGCATTACTGTCACTGACCAAAATGTCTGTCAGACATCAAAGGAGTTCTATTGAAAAATCCTGGAAAATAACACTGTCTTGCTCAGTTTCATGCTGACAGCCTCCCCTTAGCTGACTTCTCTTTCCTTGAGGTCACTCCGGGCACAAGTTGACATGTTTTTACATCTTGAAGAACTGTTGATGGTGGAATGGGAAGCCTGTGCTCTCCCATGGCTTGCCCTTCTTGAGGAGGTCATAGCACAGAGTGCAGTCAATTGAGCTTCCATGTGTAGGAATCTCCAGTACTCTGCAGATGTATTTCTTTCCCTTTCCTAATTTTGGTTTGTTTTTCTTCTTCCTGTTTTCTTTTCAGAAATACATTCCCCTGCAAACTCTTAGAGCATTTAGAACCATATTAAATAAAACAATTTTCATAAGGGAAATTATCTAATATATTCTACTTGTTAGATCAAATCCTTCTCTGGCTTTACTCACATGTGCCCACACTGGCGTCTGAGACATCTTGTAATCATCTTTATAATGAGGGCATCAACACAAAGTTAGTGAGACAGTAATATTAAAATCTAAAGGTTACATGACTTGAATGCGTTCAGTCCTGTTCCAGGCTGGTTACAAATCACATTCAGAGAGGAAAAAAGTTATGTATGGAAATCCGTACATATAGAAACAATTTTGGGGGCTGTTAGGTTTATTTGGTTTCTTTGGTGCTTATTTTTGTGTGTTGTTTTTTCCCATTAAGTTCACTGCAAAGCATGTGGATCTGAACACAACATAAGCCTAGGATTTTAGTTACAGATGAGTTAATCTGCAGTTCTCTAAACTGCCTTTTAAATATTAATTAAGTCAACTCATGTGTGCTTGAATGTTTCCTATCAGTGAGCATTGCAGCCTCTAGTAAATGAAGACGAGCTGATGAACAAAGTGCATATAGAGACACACACACACATTGTGTGTTGGGTCCAGCAAAACTGGAAAGTAATAATATTCCAGCAGGATGAGAATTGGTCTTGATTTGTATTTGCAGAATGTGGAATGATACTTTGTATATATGGTATTGGATTTAAGATTATCACCTTTGAAGCGAAAATGCGATACATCAAAAAGCAGATAAATTACATCTCCTTGTGTGGAGGAAGAGGATATTTTTGGGTTGGCAATCACACAGTATAAACTGTTATTGTAGCAAATGAGCCCCAGCAGATTTAAGGGTCTTGCTGCTTATTCTGATATTGTGTGCTAAGCAACCTTAGAGTTAGTTGGCTGTGGACTATGTTGCTCTCCACAAGTAATGATTATCTATAGCTATAAAACCTGCAGTACATCAGAAGGCTCTAAATAGCTTTCTGCAACGGACACCTGAAGGAACTGCCTGTTATTAAAAGAAAATTTTAGTCTGACTAATCTTCAAAAAATCCTGAAGCCTTTCAAAGAGATGGAGAGGAAATTATGTAGCGCAGTGACAGTGTATCTTGTTCCTTCCATCTATTCGTGGCTGCTAATCCTTTCAAAACCGTGTTTTGGTACAGGCTGCATACACATCCTGAAGCTCGGAACTGGGGGAATTTTAATAAAGTAAAAATAACCTGCATGTTTTCCATTCTCAGGAGCTCTTACTGAATTATGTTTCTATATGAATCTTCGGCTGGTAGTTCCAGTCTGTTTATGAGGCCATGTCCTTTTATGTTGGGGGCACATGTTCCAAATGAAATTGAAGCCTGTTTGGCAAATGTGGGTCTTAGTTGGGCATTTCTAAGGAGAACATTTGTTTTCTTGGCTTTCTCTCTGATTCTGTACATTGATGACACTCAGAAAGTGTATCTTTATCATACCCAGACATTTTAGGACAATTTAATAAGTTGCTTAAAGTACTCTCTGCACTGGCTTCACTACTATAAGGACTGCAGGGCCAAGTCACTACTATAAGAACTGCAGTGGCACAGACAAAGGTCATAATTAGTGTTCTGAGTATGAAACATACAGTACAAGTACAAGGAGACTTCTGGACAAGGTAAGAGGACTGTTAGGATGCGTGCTGCCGGTGTGCCTGCTGTCTGCTCAGGAGAAAATGTTCCAGTCCGCAGGTACAGCCTGAACTGGGAAGATGGGGTCAGCTGTGTCAAGTCTGGGGAAGAAAACACAGTGGGGTTTCCAGCTCAAGTCTTAGATCTAACCCAGTCTTTCTTTGAGAAGACCTTCAGAACACGATGGGCAGACAAAGCAGTCAGTCAAGGCTGAAGAATGTAAAGCCAAAGAGACTGTATTTAACCACCTGCCATGAAATCCTGAATGTACATAGTCATGCTAGTGTGTGTAGCTGTGCGGAAGGGTTATGACAGACTCCTTCAGTAAATTAAAATGCTTTGAGGGGGAAGAGACAGAGAGAGGGAGAGAAAGCTATCTTTCTGCCTGTCAGCCTTCACTATACCTTGCATGACTGACCTTGTATGCTAGAAGAAACAGAATGAAATCAGACTTCCCAATGTATTTGCAGTTGCAATGCTCCTACAAAAGGCTCAGCTCAGCTGTGTCACACCGAGTGGCGGTATGTGCTTAGTTGCCAGCTGGGGTTAAACCATGACAGGGGGGAACTTAAAGCCCTCTGAACACCAACATGTGATCAGTGAATGGGACTGGAGTACATAAGTCCTATGTGACCCTTCTGTCTCAATACCCAAATGCTTACTGTGTTGGCCTTGTGCTGAGAAGGGTGCTTAGACCTGAAGAAAGATCCAGGGCTCTCTTATTACTTGCTGCACTGGGTCACTGAATAGTTTAATTCTAATACTAGAATGATATGTAACAATTACTATAATTCAAATTCCTCGGTCCCCTTTGGAGAAGTATTTTGCACTCCCCCTATTTTTCCCCATGCCTAATAACTTCCAAATCGTTTTGGTCTCCTTCAGAGCATGCAGGAAGACAAAAAGTGATCTCTGCTCCCTCACAGAATCCCTGCGTATTCAAGAGTCTTGTTTTTCTACCATCTGAGCACTGGGTGACTGAATTGTCATCTTCCTGTTCCTCGTTTAACCACCACAGCGCTAAAATGTTCAGTGGAAGAAGCCACTAAGAAGGGTTCACTCTAATGCTGCAAGTGTTCAGTGGGGGACTCTGTTCATTGGAACTCGGTAAGTTGGAGCAAGAAGTTTTGAGGGACCCAAAGAAGTATTTTGTTAGAACGGACAGTTTGACATTTGAGGTTTTAAGCAAAGATCTTGCAAGGTTTTGTTTGACCTTCACAAAAGTGCTCCCTGCCGCTGCAGGTGTGTTCTGCTGGAAAAAGCTTTCTCCCATCCAGACACCCCCCAACTTTCTGCTACTGCACTGAGACCTCAACAGAGGTCAGAGGAGAACCAGCAAGCGCTAGATATCAGCTCAGTCACTTAAAATAACTGTGAAATTCAGGGAGCCCACATGCAGAAGTTGTATGCCTGCCCTTTGCTATGGCTTACTGATAGGAGAAATACATAATGATGTTTACTTGGCTCTCAAGATGTAATACTTATCTTGAGACATGAGGAAGTAGTTTCCCAAGCTGCTGTAGGTAGCTCAGCGTGGTTGTCTTTCAAAGCAAAACCTGCTAGCTCTTTAACAGTGAATTTATAGGAACAAGGAATAGTGATGCTAGGTGATAAATATATATAAACTGATATGAGGTTTATGATGCATTAAAATGAAGCCTTTTAAGACTGTAATGGTGAAGTGTGTAATGGCTTGTGTGTAATTGTTAAATAAAACATAATTACTTAGGCAGGTTTTGAAACAGTGTTAATAGGAGTTGAAGGAGAACCAAAAATCACACATATCCAGATACAACTAGGTTTTTTGGTGGAATGACAGTTCTTAATTGCAAATCTTTTCAGCTAGTCAATCTGTGAAGCTCCTTTTAAGTCAATACAACTACACTCATTTACGGAGATAGTCGTGTATCTTTGATCTTCCCCATCTCCTTACACAGGTATTTTCCTCCTTCTGCATTTGTCTTGGCAGATTTGCATCTGCATCCTTGAAACAGCATTCCTTACTTGTCTTTCTTTGCAGTCTCTTACCCGTAAAATGTTCCTGTGGTTTATGACCACAGTGGTTCTCTGACAAAGTTCATCAAGTGTCATCACCTTTGTTCTTGTGTAGACATTCTCATCGAGAGGCTTTTTCTTTGGAGATGTTGTGACACAGCTGCAGAGTTTAATTATATTATTCTTGTCTCTAGTTGCCTGGTGAGTGACTACTTGACAATAAAGCACTTGGAAAGTTCCCCTAAATCAATACTTCTGCTGTGAGCTGCAACAGCGGCTCAACAATAAACACAGGCTAGTGCTGAAGGTCAGATTATCTCCATGAGTAAGCCATGTGTTTCCCAAAAGGTTTTGATCTCTGGTCTGTGTTTATGCAGGAGAAGTGCACTGTTGTGTCTGGAGGAAGTAGTTTTACTCCTCCACCACCTCTCACTGCAGCACAGGTAGCCATTTGGGCTGTTAAACTCGCATTTCCACTGAGAAGCATGGCCATTGCACCTAGGTAGCAAGTCTGGCAGGGTGTAACATTTTTGTAGCTCATCAAACAATGTTTCTGTTTGGTTTAGTGCTTTTGGAAAAATACAGGAGTGATTTCTACTTGTGAACAGTGTACAAACTTGGGATAGAAGCAGAATAGCCATTCTGTGAATTTTCACTGTTCATTGCAAGCCAAAATGTTGAGAGTCCTTGCATGTCAAAGTGGTTTCTCAACCCCCTGTGGAGTAAAAGATTGCTGAGTATAAAGAGCTAAAAATGTTTTTTCAAAGTAGGTTGAACAGCATCTGGCTGGCACAGTCAGTCTGGATTAAAAATCAAATGTTTCGAGGTATGAGTGAGCAAACAGGAGAGGAGGTAGAACAAAAAAGTGAACTGTTACTGTTGCCAAGGTGATGCATCTCCATAGAGCCAATGGTTTGTGACTTGTGCTTGCCATCTAGGAATGTTGCTGGGCCTGAGCTGTAATGAGGTGAGATTAGCATGGGGGGGGGGGGGAGGCATTTTTTTGTCTTCCTGCTTATCTGTAAGAGATATAAGAGCCAGTGTACTCAGCTGGGGATGAAGGAATACCTGGCTGTAGATACTGGAGCTTCACTTGCCTTCAGTCAACTTGTGCCAGTTCCCCTTCAACAGACGATTGGACTGACTATCCCAATAGTTAACTCAGAAGTAAAAAAAGAGAGAGAGTAAGATTTTGTTGTTATTCATTGACTCGAATAGTAAGAGAACTACAGTATTTGCTAGGATGGGATCAGGTGGCTAAGACAGAGTGGCTGGACTGAGGGAGGACTGGTGATTTTTATCTCCCTCTTTCTCCCACTAGACAAGACCAGAACAATTATTAAGCAGTCAGTGAGGCCATTTCTTTGACTTTTGTAAGGGTTTTTTTAACAAGTGATTTGTTTTTTTAGGTAAAGGTACTTGTAGTAATTGTGTATGTGTGCAGCTCTGTCATTAATATGACCAAGACAAAGGGTGCTGTGGGTCTCCTTGCTGGTTTTCTTACATGAACCTCTTCTCCGATAACCACAGTTTAGAATGAAATTAATTGATCACACTTACATATATTTCTATATATCCTATATATTCTATATGTTCTATTGAGGATGACTGGAATATATATATATATTCCAAAAATGCTTGTTTGAACTGTGTAATAGCTAATAGGTCCAGCAGTGAAACCAGCTGAGAGCTATTGTATCTCCAAACACTGGTAGCTTTTCCGAAGGTGTTTACAGTAATTTTAAGTAGATGAATAGAAGAGTGTCTGTTTTTCTGTCTCTCCTTTTTCTGTTCTCAAGCTGTTATAAAATCCTTCCCCAAGCACCAGCAGAAGAGTAGGCAGCTCATATGGATCAGAATTTGCCATGGAAGGACATAACCTTCATATCGCAGCATGGATAAAAAGCAGTATGTGGTTATGATGCTGCTGTGCCATTTTGTCATCTCTCTCAGACTGATGTCCACACTTTCTCACCCCTTCCAGTGCCCCACCCTGCTCATACCTTCCTTTGTTCTACTCCTCTCACAGTCCCAGAATGTTCCTTTCCCTTTCTCACCCTGCCGAGGGTCTCTGTGTAATTGAGTTTTACCTCCCAGAACTTCAGTTTTCGGGTGGTGATGTACCCGTGCAGTTTTATTTTGTTTGAAAATAGACTGAAGGCCTGAGTGTACTCTAGCAGCAGAAAAACAATTCACAAAATTAAGCCAGAGCCAGTAAAAGCTGAACTGGAAGATTCAACAGGAAAGCACAGATACTGTTCATCTCTATTCCAAAGGCAGGTTCCAGCTGCCTGTACCTGGGTTCAGTGGGTGATAGCTGGTCTGGGCTCAGTGGCAGCCGTATGTGTTGCCAGAATACCCCACTCACATCATGTGTGCTCGTTGCAGTCTTTTTAGACCATTCAGCTGGTCCCCAGATACTTCACAGAATCATAGAATCCCAGACTGGTTTGGGTTGGAAGGGACCTTAAGATCATCCGGTTCCAACCCCCTGCCATGGGCAGGGACACCTTCCACTTGACCATGTTGCCCAAGGCTCTGTCCCACCTGGCCTTGAACACTGCCAGGGATGGGGCAGCCACAGCTTCTTTGAGCAGCCTGTGCCAGCGCCTCAGCACCCTCACAGGGAAGAATTTCAGTTTCACTTCCCTAAAAACATATATATATAGTGCCACATCTGTAGCACAAATCCTGCACACTGAGACATTCCTTCAGCTCCCTGCCCTATTAAATCTACTGAAGGTAAATACGCAAGTGTGGGCAACTTAGACGCACTGAGAGATGCAGTTACTTCCGAAGACATGAGGAGGAATGAAAGGTTATGGAAAGAGGTATAGGGTTCTTCAAAATGTGTTATTTGAACTATATTTCAGAAACCCATTGCTCAAATATTGACACAGTATTTGAATCCCGTTACTCTAAATGTTCTCAGGCTATGCTGAATATCACCGTGGACCAAAGAGTGTGTGAATTGAATGTACTCAGCAATTAACTTCTACAGTTAAAGTCTCTTCAGCCTTTGCTATTGCAAAGAAGAACTCTACAATCATACGAAAAAATGCTTCAAGGTGCTGTTTTGTTAAGTGTTCCTGTCGTGTATCATTGAAATCACAGTTAATTCCAGCACAGGCTCTCAAGAGCAAGCTGAAGAATCAGAGGCCCTCAACTGTTTTTTCTTCATGAGAAACAGACTGATCATTTTGTGAAACGAAAACATTTAGTTGCTCTTGTTTCAAAGGGAAACAGCTAGCCACCAAAGTTTGGGGTTCAGATATTGCTAGTTTTATATTTAGAGTAGATTTCTGTATGTAAGAGTGCTTGAAAGCACTCACAGTTGCTTGAGTTCATCCTCCACGCTTTCTCATGGTGAGAGAAGCACAGATTTAAGCTAAGAACACCTTAAAATGTATGAAGAGGCAGCCTTATAAGTTCAAAAATGCTTCAAGAGTAAATACCATTGAACTGTGTTAAGGATATTGTTTAACATTTGGTGCAGTCACAGCATTTTGAAAAAGCTTTTTTTTTTGTAGAGATAGAAAAGCAGCGAGTGTACATTTTAGATTTCAGTGGGTTTTGATACCAACACGCCTCATGTCGGGTGTGATGGAGTGAGCCAATCCATGCTGGAGTACATTGTATTTCTGGGTTTTAAAACATGTTGAGGGAATGTAGTTAAGACTTTATAATGGCAAGGAGAATGAATTTTCCCTTGCAAGTCAGATATGTTCAGGAAACAACCTAATAATGTCTTATATGAGCACATATCTGACAGCTGCTGTCCAACTGCAACATGTTAATTTCTGAAGACAAATATCCGCAGAGCTGTACTGACTTGGAAGGAATTTTGCAATGTCAGTGTGTCTGCACTGCAGAATGGGTACTCTTAACCTGGATATTTTAATGTGAGAACAAACTGTCAATTTGGTCATGTCATAGAATCACAGAGTGGTTTGGGTTGGAAAGGACCTTAAGATCATCCAGTTCCAACCCCCTGCCAGAGGCAGGGACACCTCACCCTCGACCATGTCACCCAAGGCTCTGTCCCACCTGGCCTTGAACGCTGCCAGGGATGGGGCATTCACCACTTCTTTGGGCAACCCATTCCAGTGTCCAGAAGACCAAAGGAAAGACATGCCAGCTTTCCTCGTTTCTGTGCTGTGAGGCTTGGATGTTGTAAAACTTGGATAAGACTACTTATTCTGGGCCAGGAATGGTGAGAAATATGGGCAGGCTAGAGATCTAGACAAACTCTCCTTTTGTCTTAAGCATCTCCCTTTTGCCACTCTTGTACTGGGATTTCTGGTTTTGTCCTAAAGATTAGCAAGTGTCAGCAGTGCAAGAGGGTTTCTTTTTAACAATAGATCTAAATAATTCAGTAAATAAATATGAAGATAGCAGATTAAAAAGATGTCATACTGCTGTTAGAAGGGTAAAAAGTGAACATTTCACTGGGGCTGTGTCTTTCTTACGTTATCAGATGTGAAGCAGGGAAGCTGCAGGATTCCTACAGATGGAGAAAATGCTTAATTCAGCCAGTTGAACTTAATGTGAGGGTGGTGAGGCACTGAAACAGGTTGCCCAGAGACGTGGTAAATGCTCCATCCCTGGCAGTGTTCAAGGCCAGGTTGGACAGAGCCTTGGGCAACATGGTCTAGGGTGAGGCGTCCCTGCCTATGGCAGAGGGTTGGAACTGGATGATCTTAAGGTCCTTTCCAGCCCAAACCATTCTATGATTCTGTGAATATCAGATGATTTTCTGATCTGAGTTTGAACTTCACACTTCTGGCCAACAATAGTAAAACTCATGCTGAACTGTTGCATTCTTTCATACATTTATGTAAGACAATATAACGGGTGCGTTGCTGGGAATGAGAACTGGTTTTTAGGGCAAGATCATGCAGACAGTGTAAACTTACAGGGTAGGATGCAAAGACCTTTTGTTGCAGTTCCGTGAAAAGTAGTTTGTTATCATGTTGCTTAGACTGGGGCTACCTCTGCAATGCTTAGTCAAAGAAGTGGTGTTAAATTCAGTGGGTAGTTCTAGTAATTTAAACAGGGCAGATTATACGAGTGATATTTGCAGTACATGAATTGCAGAGAATTTGACATGGCGTGGTTAAACAGCTGTAAACAATAAATCTTTCTGTGTAGCCTTAACTTGTACTGTAATGGTGTGGCTGAGCTTCTTCAGTGGAGAAACAGGAGAGTAAAGAGATACTTTTTATTGCTGCATACAGAATTGAAAATACATTGGTTGGGTGAATGATGGGGTAACCTATAAAATCCTTTGTCAGCATTTGAGAAAAATACATTGAAAAGTTGTTGCAGATGACGAAAAGATACTCTTTGATTTGAGGTTTGAAGGAAATACTAGCTTAAGAAGAAAGACTGCGTTCAAGGGTACTGTCCAGCTAATAGTAACTGGAGCACAAAGCTAAAACCATGGCTAATTCCTGGACGCTTCCGGATCAAGTCTGAGCGAGTGGAAGGAGGAAGGTAAAGTGCCTACTGTAAAGTGATGGTCCCCAGGAAGGAAGCAGAAATGCTCGAAGATGAGTTTGTTGGAGAATCTTTTTAAGCAGACCATTGCGTGAGCTAGGACTTAGGCCAGCTTGTCTCCATCCCAGTCCGGTTTCCACAGGGAGATGCCATTACCAGAGGCCTTTTGGATCTATCAGGAAAAGTAACCTGGAAAGGCAGCATATTTTTTTAGCAGCGGTGTTCTTAGCCACAGGAAGAAATTTCAAGTGCAGTGATGGATTCTTTGTCATTCGATATATTCAGATAGATTATATTCAGATGGAGGCTGGCTACCTTTGTGAAAGACATACTTTATTAGAACTGGGCTCCTGGGCTTAGTGGAGGAGCAACAAGATGAAAATGGCCTGAGGTGAATTCACCACATGGGCTGAATTACACAGAAATGTATCAGGCCTGGACAACTAACCCAGGCTTTCAGTAGGAGCTGTTTCAGCTGGAAGAGCTGGTGCTTAATCATTTAATAGAATATTGTGAAGTTTAATTCAGTTATGTCTGTAAGATACATGGGCTGCTTCCTGTGGAAACTACCCTAGAAACAGAAGACACAATTAGCAGCAGGTGATTGCACTAATTGTGTGCTCTCAATGCTTCCTCCAAGGAAAAATGCTGCATAAGCATAGTTTAGATGCATCACATGGAAGGACTCTTGCTCCTATCTTCAACAAAACATAGAACTTTATGGAGATTAGAAGCTGCTCAGTGACTTTCACTTCACCTTTTCAAGCATTACATCAGTGCAAGGGGAAGGAGGCATGTTTGCAAATTCATGCTTGAGAAAAGAAGTGGGAGAGTGATAAAGCACCTATTGTGGTATCATCTGTTCATTTGTTCCCTCTATACTGCAAAGGATACCTTGCATAAAATTACAAAGGACATTTTGCTTTCAGATAGGATTGCTGTCTTTCTTTCACTGCAGAATATTTACCTTCTCAAGTTATCACTAATCACAGCAGTGGATTACCCTCTGTCTTGAGATCATCCTGCCTTTTGCCCTCAGTTTGTTTGGAATGAAATCTATCCCTATGTCTACACTTACTAGCATACAGGAAAGAAGATTTATTGATGATGTGAATGTCTGGAGATCCACCTGCCATCTGACCAAGAAGAAATACATGCACGCGTTAGTTTCCATCCCCATTTTGTCATCGGTCTTTTTTCAGACTTATTCCTTTCTTTCTACATGTTGCTTTGATCATAAATTGTTCTGGCCGCACTTGCGGTGCTCATGTGTGTCTATAATGACATCAATTAGAATTTATGTTATTTCAGTAACAAAAAACTCCTTTCTGCTTCAAAACTCAGTGGCCTTTCATACCCATCACCTTGAAAAACAGAAAGGGAAAGGGAAGGACATGTTCTATGCCCTTTCGCTCTTTCAGTGTTCTACCTCCATGGTAAATTAATCTAATATATTCTAAGTGTCTTATTTCTTACATGTTCTGAAGTTACCCTTGCTCAGTGTAGCTTGAGATGGTCTGACACAAGCTTGGAAGAAAGAGTTAATTTTTACCAAGGCTTCTGCTGAGTGCTCTTAAAGATGCCTTCTAGAAAATATATTAGAGGCACGTCTACTAATAATATTTCACAGCATGAGGCAAGGCCATTGCCTTGCTGTTCATGGTAACTTCTGTTCCTTGGGGGTCTATAAATTACAGAGCCAAAAAAGGAAATATGAAGTATGAAATAGTTCTAGAACTATGAACTATGAAATATGAATACTCTCTCCTGGAGGCTCCAAGAGAGAAATCTGAGTGCAAGGAGAGTGTGGGAGCTGAGGGAAAACCAAAATATTCCCTGGCATTAGCACAGCCTGCCTCTGAACTAGATCCCTTTCAAAAGGAAAACAGCCATAGACATTGCAGCGTTAGTGCATGCATCCAAACTGAGGGGAAAGGAAAAGTTGAGTGACATTGTAGACATCAAAGAGAGCAGATTTTTCCCCAGATTACTTCAGGGGCATTTAAAAATGCTTGAAACAACTCATCCAACCAACCATTAGGGTGGAGATAATACAGGAGTTCAGGAAGGCAGTCCCTGCCTATATCTCTGTCCCTAGGATGCTTTCTCTGAAAACTCAGGCCTCTCCATCTGCAGCAGCCTTGGGTGCAGTGGGAGGAGCTGGACTCACAGTGCCTGTCAGAGTTCCTTCAGCAGGGATGCAGGAGTGCTTGCTCCCTGCACTGTATTTTCCACTTGCCCATTGTTCTGTGCATGCACCCCACAAGGCACTGGCATGGAAGACAAAAGAACAGAGCTTTACAAAAGCTGTAAAGCAGCCTTTTATTGTGTTGCCAATGGCCACTTTGGTATGTCCTTTCCTGGGGAGGTGTTTGGATAAAAGGGATCATTCCCCATAGCATCTCAGAAGCAACATGGTACCCAGATGAGCTCCACTTCTTTATCCCTGCTTCACTCACCTGCAAGAAGAAATCTCAGTCTTCTCTGTTAATAATTTAGGGCAAAGAGTTAACAGAGAGCTCCAGAACTGCAGGAGAAATGTCCTTGAACTTAAATCGCTGGATAAAAATAGGCCTTTTATACAGTGAGGCAGCGACTTGAAATGTGCTTTCTGACTTGCCACTTCATCAGACAACCTTTAACACTGCTGCCATTGCTTCCCAGTATACTGAGAGCGGGCAGTGAGGGATCCCACCCCGCTCCTCTTGCTTCAGTAGCGCCAAGGCCAGCAGTGTCCTGCTCAGAGGTGTCCTGCCTTCCACTGCTTGATGCTGAACAGCGGTGTTTGAATTCCCTCCTTGTCCAAAGTATTTTTCATCCCCGGGTTGAATCGCCTGAGGATAAACCAGGTAAAGATGAAGAAGAAACAGAAAGCTAGACTAGTTTGTTCAAAGCCAGGCTTTGAACAGAGACAAGGCAGAAGATGAGAACAGCTGGAACTGTTAAAGCAAGTCCAGAGGAGGCCATGAGGATGATCAGGGGCTGGAGCACCTCCATATGAAGACAGACTGAGAACATTGGGGCTGGAGAAGAGAAGCTGCGTGGAGACCTCAAAGCAGCTTCCAGTGTCTGAAGGGGGCTACAAGGATGCTGGAGAGGGACTCTTCATCAGGGACTGTAGCGATAGGACAAGGGGTGATGGGTTCAAACTGAAACAGGGAAGTTCAGGTTAGATATAAGGCAGAACTTCTTTATTGTGAGGGTGGTGAGGTGCTGGCACAGGTTGCCCAGAGATGTGGTGAATGCTCCATCCCTGGCAGTGTTCAAGGCCAGGTTGGATGGGCTTGGAGCAACCTGGTCTAGTGTGAGGTGTCCCTGCCCATGTCAGGGGCTTGGAACTGGATGACCTTAAGGTCCTTTCCAACCCAAACTGGTCTGTGATTCTATGATTCCATGATATTCCCACGGCTGATGCCTCAGACCTTGTTGCTTATGTTTTAAAAAGGACAGCAGCTTCTTTAGGGAGCCCCCCCACCTCTTCTTCACTCCCTTCCCTTCTTTCCCACGCCCCACCTTCTCTGCGTGCAGGCAGTGGAACTCCTGTACAAACTGTCCCTGCACGTATGAGATGTAGAAGAGCGTGATCCTACGTGACAGAGATGTTGTCTGGCGTGCTGGCAGCTTGGAGGTCTTTTTCTGTCTTCTGCCAGAGTTCAAATGGATTACCTTGGCCAAAGCAAAGGACCTTTCTGTGTCCCAGTTTCCCCTCTAGGGAAGATGATTAATCATAACACTTGGGATTCTTTTGAAGCTTAATTCAATGACATTCATGCAATAGTTTGTGATTAGTGGAAGTTAAGGTATGAAAAGAGATTAAGCATTTCTAATGCAGCTGTCTTGTTGGCACAATATTAAAGCAGCTGATTATGGGCACTTAATTGAAGGAAATGAGAATTATGATCAGTTAGCACAGAAGCAAATATGTGATCCACAGCCTGATGAGAATGTAAATCCACACTTTTCTGTTCTGAAAAGAGTACTGAGCCATAACATGGGAATATTTCTAATGTGAGTTGAAGGTGCTTTGATAACTAAATCTAAGAGTTCCTTTTTGTTGAAGTTTTGCTTTGGAAGAGTTGGTGAGGTTCTGCAATGCACGTTCTATACTGCTGAATGAACCTGAGCTGTAGGTACGGTTGCTGAGCTCACCAAAGGGTGAGGAGAGAGACACAGACTGAGACTGCGCATGTTTGAACAAGAAACATTGCTCTCGTCTTGGTGCCTTAATATGCTCCTCACAACCTGACCCCAGTAGGGCAGTCAGTGATCTTTGCAGGTGTTGAAATGGTCTCTTCCACAAAAGAGTTTGTTTTAAACAATTTGTTTTAAAACCTCCTTTGCTTTGGTGGTTTCTGTCCTTTTGTTCTCTCTTCACTCTGCCTGGCTAAGAGTTTTCAAGAGAGAAATCTCCAACAGAGAAACGTTAGTCCTGTTTCTGGATACACCTGTAGGGTGGTTCAGAGCTACGTTTATTGCTATATAGACACAGTGCTTTTCAGTTTTGTTCACTGGAATCTTAGCATGACATTGCCTGGTATGCAATGCCATATATATGTAGGCAAAGATTCAGTGAAGGTATCACAAGAAGTCTGGAAGCTAAATGACACCATTCCACAGCTGGAAGCAGCTTGCAATCTGCAAGTTTGACATTGTTCCCCCAAGGGAATGCTTCAGCGAAATTTAGAGCAGCGCTGTGGTTTCACTTAAACTATTAGTAAACCACAGGCATTTTTAAAGAGCATAAGAAGTTGTCTTTGAGGATGAAAAGAGGAGATAAGAAATCAAATAGATGGGTTTTTTCACATCACATTTATCAAGTAGGCTATGGGCAGTGATGCCTGGCAGGTTGGGTCTGCTTGACTAGTATAGACAGTGCGCTTGCAGCCCAGAAACCAGCCTTGTACTGGGCTGCATCAAAAGGAGTGTGAGCAGCAAGTTGAGGGAGGTGATCCTGCCCCTCTGCTCTGCTCTCATGGGGCCCTAACTGGAGCGCTGTTTTCAGCTCTGGGGCAGCAACACAAGAACGTGTTGCTACCTGAGTGAGTCCAGAGGAGGCCACGGAGATGCTGCGAGGGCTGGAGCAGCTCTGCTCTGGAGCCAGGCTGAGAGAGCTG
>WYDI02037867.1:130106-150425 GCA_009867235.2 Psittacus erithacus | reverse complement strand
TGGCAGCAGCAGTGGTTTGTGTTATACCTTAGTTACTGGACTGTTCTTATCTCAACCCGTGGAAGTTACATTCTTTCAGTTCTCCTCCCCATCCCTCGGTGGGTGGAAAAGGGGTGGGGGGAGAAAAGGCGGGGATGAGCTAGCAGCTGTGTAGTTCTGAGTTACGGCTGGGCTTAAACCACGACACAGTCATGCATTTCCACTGTTCGTTCTGTCATCAAATCACTTCTTACTGTCTGTGAAATCTTACATAACTGGACCATCAACAGATATTCATGTAACTGCATACCTTAATACAGAGTATTTGGAGGGAAGCCTGATTAGAGTCTTCAGGAAGGAAAGCAGCTATTTATACAGATAAGGGCAAAGAAGCAGCATTATCTTCTCCACCTTGAGATACAGGTGGAATAATGCGTAGGCCTGAAGAGTGAATGGAACATCTGGTTTTAATAGGTGAAAATGTTTTCTTCAAGTCTGAATATTTTCATTGTTGTTTTGGCAGATGGGAGCTCTTATGCACAGTCTCTAATCCCAGTTCTGTTGCAGGGTTTCATTAGTATGATGCAACACTGAGAGACTGAAAACTGGCCAGTTCCAGGCTCTCAGCCTTTTTTTCTTGGAATCACAACTCACTCATTAAGCATCACTGAATTTTGCCAGCAACTGTGGCTGTCTGGAACATATGTAAGATAAGCAGGTTCACCTTTCAGAGGACTGGACTCCAGAGAGAACAGGCAAACTTCTGGCAGATTGCCCTGTGTGGTTGTAAATGAATGTACTATTTCCTGTTCCTGTTATAGTTCCAGGAGCTGCAACAGAAAAGAAATGACTGGTTTGCCATGGAGAGCACATTTGAGCAAGGCAACCCAACAAAACACAGCCTAAACCCCATATTTTTTAGCTCACAAAGCTATGGTGAAAGTACAGTTAATGCAGTATAAGTCTAGCAGCTATGCAGATGTTATCATGCCCATCTACTTCATTACGTGAAAACTATAGTAAATCTGTCGCGACTGCAAGAAACCTAGATTGAAATTCAAGGTCCCATAGTAATATTGTGGCAAAACATGTTGAAATGTAGTTTTATCTTGGCATCTACCAAATTTATTAGACCAAGTATAGTTTGGAGCACTGCAATCCCTAGAAGAGTTCTATGATGACAACGCACAATTTTTAAAATGAGTTATCCTAATTTTCAGAAAGAGTTCCAGTACTACTAGAGATGATGCTTACTGAATTAAAGGCAAAGTTTGAAAGACCTGGAGCCTGGATTTGTTCTGACATGACAGAATATACGCATAAATATTCTGTCTGTTGCATCTGCAGGTTGACAGTGCATTACAGATTTTATAAAAAGTAAAGCAGTAACGAGAAATTGGGAACAAATTATTATTTCAGTAATGCTGCTGCCAAGCCTGCCTTTCAACAGGCATGAATCTTTAGATCCTTTCTATTGTGTGACTGGGACGTACCTTAATACCAAATCAGAAAATAAATTTCAAATTAAAAAAAAAAAAAAAAAGACAAATGAACTGTTATCATTCATTGTTACTTTAACACTTTGGGTTCATTTGGATTTTGTCCCCCATTGTCTTTTATACAGGAAAGTACTCCCAAAAGTCTTGAACTGTTCTTAAAATCTTGGCTATTATGCACTTTCTCCCGTGGGCCAGACGCCACAGCATCTGTGACAAGTCCAAGAAATTAGCTAAGAAGTCACTGTGATGAAGAGAATAATGAATGAGTAGTGATAACAGACAAAACGGCATGTAAGAGTACAGACATTACCGCATGTCTTAGACCTTTCACTTCTGCTTCATAGGTTACTGGCAATATCTAATGCAGCAAGGAAAGTATCTAAAATTGAATATGAAGAGGTGTATTTAAACTCATATGAATGATGATATGTATATATGCACTCAT
The DNA here is from genome assembly GCA_009867235.2 of Psittacus erithacus. Classification (NCBI taxonomy): domain Eukaryota; kingdom Metazoa; phylum Chordata; class Aves; order Psittaciformes; family Psittacidae; genus Psittacus; species Psittacus erithacus. The sequence goes on along the minus strand of WYDI02037867.1, from coordinate 148,502 downwards.
AATCAACATTTTTTGCCTACTCAAGAATCTGCAAGCACATTTGTAGGTACTGTTAAAGTGCTCGTAGTTGAAACTGGCAGTAAAGTATATAAATGTTTGTCTGCAACTGAGTTTAAATAGAATAACTGAAAACATTTTAAGCTAAAGCTTTAGAAGATGGTAGTAATCTGACTGCAGTCACGGGACAGTAACTGAAATAAGGAGTGGATTTCTTATGGAACTCTGAGCCATAATATTCAGTTTATAGCTTGCAATTATTCTTTGGAGATTATAAAGACAGAAAGGAGCTGTGGAGATTATGTGCGGAGGCTTTCTAAGCCTGGGAGAAGTTCAGCTTTTGGGAATACCAAAGGGTGTCTTTTCTGAGAGGTCCTGCAACAGCTAATTCATGGTGGGGAGGGAAAGAGAGCCTGGCTTGGGGCAGCTCAGGTCTTTCCTGCTTATTCCTCCTCTCCTCCCAGGTTGCTGCTTACATCTTTGCTCCTAAAGGACACAAACAGGGCATCTTTTGTCTGGTTCCTATCATTCCTTGGAGGCTGTTGTTTGGCACTACCATGGCAGTCAGTACTTCCTCATTGAAGCTTGTGTTTAGCGTCGGAACATCCATACACAGTTGATATTCAGGAGGCTTCAGTGCCTTCCTCTGTCCCTCTGTGCATTAGAGTATGCTGTGCATTGATGAATGAGAGCCCTTTTCTACTTCTTTGAAAGGAACACCCAGGGAAAGTCTCCTGTGCTTCTTCCTCCCATTTGCCTCTTTATCACTTTTTCTTCACCATCTGCACAAGGTTGGCAGAGGAACAAGTTTGCATTTTCATGGCAAAATGTATGGACTATGAATCCCAGTCAGGGTCTGCATGGCTGCAAACATTTTGATGCTGTTTGGTGATATATCATAGCAAACTCTTTCCGCCTACTAAATTAAGGTTGAGACAGAAGGCTGAGATGTTGGCTGTAGGTGTTTTGACTGCAGATTTTAAAAACAAGTAGTCTTCTGTCTGTAAGAAACTATATTCTTTCGAATGTGTGTCATAGATTTATCATAAGAAGAGTTTTTCCCATGAAAGTGTCTTCTTTAATAAATTTCAGGGTTAACAGTGAAGTGAAATTCTGTTTTGTGAAAAGTGAAATTAGCAGCAAAAGAAGTTAGAAGGAGAAACGTTTGTTTGGTTAATTCTTTTTTTAAATCCTCAAATCAGGGATTTAAGAGGAAGCTAACAATATGTATTAAATTAAAGTCCTTGGGTTGGTCTTTTTGTCTGGTTCACAGCTGTGCAGGTGCGCTGATGTCCATTAGTGAGTCAGCTTTGTTCTACTCTCTCTTGTGAAATGTGTGCATGTAACAATCAGGCGGCTGTCTCTCATGCAAACAGGGTAAGTTTGCAGTCTAAAATAGACATATTCTTTCCTAAGGAATAAAGAATTATCAGGGGTAACTGCATCTGGAATTATTTTTCTTCCTGTGTCTTTTCATTGACTTGTGTAAACACAGAACTCATTTTAAAAAATTGTAGTATCCTGTGACAACTTAACTTTCCAACAAAAGATGAATCTCAGCATGGGTCTGAGGAGAGCAAGCTGGGAGGCATAACTGCCAAGGCTCAAAAGGAGCAGTGGTAGTGGTACCTCCCTTGAGTTTCAACAGTTTAAAAGAAACAAGAAATGTAATAATGATTCTTTTTTTTTTTAAATACATCAAGATCGGTATGACCAGCACTGTTAGGGAGTTTGTAGGACCAATATTTTACAGAGCCAATAGAAGTACAAGAGCTGTGCTCAGATGCAAAAGAAAGTAGGTTTCCAGTCCAAGCCGCTCTTTATAGAGGATTAATTTAAAGATCCATGTCAAATATGAAGTTCTGGTAGAAAGGCTGCAATACGAATAGGTAAAATGATGTTCATAAAAGATTAACGTATTCTGATGTAGCTCAAGGATTAAATTGTTTGAGATGTTAGAGTCAGGGAACTGAATTCAGGGAACTGAAAAGTGGCTGATGTAACCCTAGTTTTAAAAGGATTTCAGGGGATATCCAGACCAGCAAGCGTTATGTCTTTATTTGCTCAGCATATAATAGAATTAATGAGCATGGGATAAATCTGGCATTGAGAAAAATTTTACATGTTTTTTCTTAAGAAGAATGGAGCACAAATCCACTGAAGTCCACAAACATTTCAACAAAGAAGATAAAAGTTAATACAATCTACTTGGATTAGCACTTGGCATTGGCCAATGGCATTTGGTAGTCTCACATCACAGGCTTTTAAAGAAAGAACAGTGAAAAAAACCATGGTATCCTACTGAAGAACACTGTTCTAGCAGCCTGTGGTTCCAGAGACTTCCTGCAGAAGGTGTGGTGTATGATTTCTATAGCTTTTCACGGTTTTGTCTTCTAGAAATATACTGCTTTCTTGTGCCCATGTAAACTTTCAGCCTATCCTGTGTCTTGTGGTAATGAGTTCCATAGCTTGTTTGCATGTTTTGTCAGGATCCATCTCCTTTGGATTTGTTGAACCTGAGAGCTAACTAATTTAATTTTATGCAGTCTCATGTTCCAGTCGAAAAGATGACAACTGTCCTACATCAGACATGACAAGATGGATCTCAGGCTTCTTCCTGTTGTCTTAAATTGTTTTCTTCCAGTTTCAAGAACTGTAATTCTTTGTTTGGTTGTTTCTCATGCCAACATTTAATAGACCTTGTTGCTGTTCCTTGCTATTCTTTCTGTTTTGCTGTTATTGAAGACAGAGGACCAGAAGTATTTGGAGTTTTAAACCTGGAATTACCATGGATTTATGCAGTGTCAGAATAAGGTTTTTATTGGGTTTTGTTTGGTGGGGGTTTGGGGGGTTTGTTTTGTTCTGTTTTGTTTTAAATTTATTTTTATTTTTTATTTTGGTTTTTGTTTTCGGGTTTTGGGGGCTCTTTGTTTGCTTTTTTGTTTTTTGAGGGTTTTTTTGGGGGGGATGTTGTTGTTGGTGGTTGGTTAGTTTGTTGTTTGGTTTTGAGAGGTTTTTTGGTGGGTTTTTTTGTGCTTGTTGCATTTGGGTTTGTTGTTTTACCCCCTCTCCCTCCCAGAATTCCTTCCCTCTACTGTTTAATGCTCTGTGTGCTTTTTGTTAGCTGCTGAGTGTAGAACCAACATTTTGAGAGCTCCCTCACTCAGAAATGCCATTCCAAGACAAGAGCAATCAGCTCAGAGGTTATCAGTGTAGATGAAAATCAGGTAAGAATAAGGTTTCTTTTCTTCATGTGTATTACATCTGCGTGCACTGATGCTCACCTGAGTTTTACCACTTAGTATTTCACTATTGAGGTCTTCCTGGAAGTCATCTCAACTGGATGTGATCTCTACTATCCTCAATAGAACTGTCAACACATCTGCAGGCTGATGTTAGAGCAGTGAGTAGCTGGATATCAGAAAGCTCTGTGGTATTATTTTGGTTCTTAACTGTTTTTGCATCTAGGCATTACCAACCTGATGACTGTAAAATTACATACTGTTAGAAGTTCACAGATGTGATTTTGAAACGTGAACGAATACATACTCTCCACATGCAGCTTCATCATCCATCTTGAAATAAGTAATGAAGTGGACTGGAGGATAGCTGAAGACACTATAAAAAAACATGAAGGTACATTTGTTATAGTACTTATTCTACAGAAGATTTGGTATAGTTAGTTTTAAGATTTGCTTTTCTCATAGCTGTGCCTTGTCTGGTCATGGAGGATGTATCTTTGAATGAGGAAGTACAAAATAAGAAATTTCTAGAAGTTATAGCTTAGCTGTTAGAGAATGCAGGCAATGCATCAGTGCAAAGGTCTAACACATCTCATTTCAACTTCTTTCTTTCGGGTTTCTAACACTGAAGCACTGCATTAAAATATCTAGATTAAAATAAGTTTCACAGAGGCAAATCTTGAGCATACTGTGGCATATCTAAGTGAGATTTTGCTGACATTAGAGGAAAAACTAAAATCAACTGTACCGTTTGGTCTGTGATTCCATGATTCTGTGGTTATCACAGGGCCAAGTTCATGATACTGTGATCAAGGCAATGACAATATTTTCATCACAGGACTCTTTGGTAGCTCAGTCATAAATTTAAAACTGAGATGAAATGAAATCTAGCATCCGGGATCTCACTAAAGTAAAGGAGATTTACTTCTTTTTAACCACTTACAGAGAAATTAGGCAGGCTATTTTTGAACTACTCTGCTTCCACGCTCCTCCAGTTGAGGCTAACTTTCATGCTGTGGACTTCAGACTGATCAAAACCCCTGTGAGTACATAAATGTTCAATGAGGTAAATACAACTGCCTAGAATCTGCTCTTGGCTCCTAAAATAAAACCTGTATAACTCGGAGGTTGTATTATTAATATTGTGTAAATACTTTTTAAAAGGATGCGCCTTGGTAGTCCCCATGCAACTAGGAGAGCTAATAAATGCACATAGTGAAATTAATTACCTGTTAGTCAAGTTATTTTTTTGAGGGAAAGGGCTAAAAAGCTGAATGCTGTAATCTAAATACTTGGTTTAGGGACAATAATCTATGTTGCTGACAGATTTTTAACACAGATATTTCAGACCTTGATATGCATGTAAACAGGAATTGTGTAGATGGATCCAAGATAATGTTTTAATAACTAGGTAAAATAGTAACAGAATTAGCCACACAACTGTTAAAGCTCTATTGGCGCAACTGTTTTGTTTCCAAGGATCTGAGCACTGGGAAAATTTAATTTCAGATTTAAGTAAACTGTAGCTCCACATTCGCTATGTGAGAGCCACTCTGAAAAAACTACTCTATATAGTTTTTTATATTTTTATATATATTTTTAATACATAAATCTTTTTTTAACATTCATTTATTAATTTTTACATACTTGTTAGCGCTACACAATGAGAAAAGGATGGCATGGACATGTTGTGTTGAAGATGAGCTCTGAATCTTATTACTAACAGTTTAGAGCACGAAGCTTGAGGAAGAAGGTAGTACCTGTGATGAGATGGAAACTGCCAGTAGAAGCAAGTTTAGTGTTGTATCATTTGTACCTCATCATATTCATATATAAAAGCAAGGATCCTTTCAACACTTCACCAGTTAGATTGTCTGGGTAGAGTGAAGCATACAGTGAGGATAGTATTTTTACTGTGTAGCTTTGCACACTAGGCAGACAGTATGTAGTCTTCCTGAATTCTCACTTCTTCATGGGAGACTTGAAACACAAAATACCTTAGGCAACTGTTCAGTCTTGGATCAATGTCAAATTTTGGTTTAATCACTTTTAAGCAAAGAATAAGGTCCAACATTCCAAGATGTATCTGGTCCCAAACATGCCGGTTAAAACTGCCAAATAAGTTTGGCTTATTTCTGAAATTGCTGTTTCCTATCATTTCCTAACATTGTTCTTTTCCCTAATGTCAGTGTAACTTTTAATTTGAAGGATGGAGCTTCTTGTTGCCTGACTGTTGACTTCCACTCCCAAGCTGGAGAACATGTCTTCAACTACTAAGTGAAAGGCAGTACTCAGACCTCCAAGATATCTTTAACAGCATAGCTCTGCATGTGTGATGTATTCTGTCAAGAACTCATTTATGTAGGTGGAACAATACCTTTGTTAAACCACATTTGGCAAAATATGTTTCCAAGCTAATGCTTTTTCCATAGGCATGCCAAGGTACTCAGGCTAGTTTGCAGACCATTGTGCTGTGCTTCACGTGTGCTGTGTTGTGTTTCAGATGCACTACTACATTTTGTTCTATAGATGTGGCCAATGTCTGTTTAAAACTAACAGAGATTCAAACACAAACAGCCTTCTCAAAGGAAAACTGAACTTGCTTTTTTTGCTTATTTCTGATTCATTGGCAACTGGAACACAGATGTGAGGAACTTAGTTTAAACTTTGGGGGGTCCCCTGTTCAACAGTCTCTTTCAGCAGTCCAAACAAAAAAGGAGCATGAGAAAGTTTCAGTGCACTTCCCAATATGTTCATTAACTGAAAGTTGTACCACCAAATGTTTTTAATAGTGGCTTGTATTGTCACTTTAAATTAAAATCAAGCCACATTAAAGTCTAAAAGTTGTTCTTTGAAAACTAATGCAGATACAAATTTTGTATTCCACTTCAGCATGCAGCTTACCCTGAATGCCTTTTGGGTATATCTGATATACTCTCATTCAGTGAGAAATTCTAGCTTGTGAGAGTGCAAAATATGTTAAAGTGACAAAATCAGTAAATATACAATTATTTTTCAAATTCCTTCCTCCTTCTTTGACTTTGACATTTGGGTGAAAAATGTCTCAATTTTAGCACTACAAATTTATTAATTATGACTATAGATCCTATGAAAGAAAGAAAAGAGAATGAATCTCTCAAAGTTTTATTCTAGATTTGACGAAAGATGAGCATTCATTCATGACAAGCTTTTTTTTTTTTTTTTAATGGAATAAAAACCATGTTACTTATTCACCTTTGCTTGGTTTAATTTCCATAATCGCCAGCTGGATTCTGACCTTTTTGGTGTATTAGCTCAATTTCATCACTAAGCACAGTGTATAATGGGTCATACTTTTTTCTCAGTTACACCCATGAAATGCCAAGCACATGAGGTCAGTGGGATTGTAGGAGTGTAACTTAAAGTTTGTTTTGACACATCATTACATTCTCTTTGGACAACAGATAGAGGACAACAAGCACAAGCTGGTGACACATAGATGGAACACCAGGTAGTCAAATAAATGTTTGATCACGTTATAAGTATGCTGGCTTCTATATGCTTTACAACCTCAGATCACTTGATGAACTTTGACAGATGGCTTATTAAGAGATACTTCTGCTTCTGTTGCATTTCTAAACTGGCTCTTCATTATTCATTATTAGTAATTTATTTTCCTGTGGTAGTTCCCTGGAGTTGTAGATGGTTACTACATAATAAATTAGGGCATGACTAATTAAACAGATTCAGCAGGTTCCATAGTCCCTTGTGTGTACACAGCAGGGCTTATTTTTTCTATAAGATACTGGTGTGATAGCAACATCGTTAGACATATTTCTTTAAAGATGTGATTTATTTGGTAGTGTCATTCAAGTAGAAATATGCAGCAATAATATCTGGATTCTTTTTCTTTTTTTTTTTTTTGAGCTGTGCAATATGCACCCAAGAGCCCACTAATGCAGCACTGGGGCAGTACAGGTGCAAATAGGGTCCATTACTGTCTTTGGTCTTTTTATCTAAATATGCATTCAGATTTGTTTTATCTTTCCTGGAAGCAGGTTTTTTATGATGTAGCCAAAAGCAAATGAGATTCATAAGGATTACCTTATCATGCAACAGCAACTTCCCTGCACAAGAAGGTTGTGGGAATTACGCTGTTTATAGCCATTATGCTTTGCAGTCCTTCTGCAATCTCAGAGGCTCTCATTGTTTCTACATACATGTATGTGCTTCAACCTAGAGATTTGTAATGCTGTGAGCAAAGGAATTCAGATTCTAAAAAATTCACTAAATCCAGCTTGTTGGAAGGAAGTTCAGCACTCCCATCTGTTTTCTTCCACCGTGAGTCATCAGATATGGGAATCGACCTTTGGCTTATTCTTAACACAGAGGGCAGAGCTTCACTCCTGGCCTTGTCTAGCCATCTCCTCTTCCAGGCAGAGGTCAGCACTTTCCCAGATTGCTCCCTGGGACATGAGCTAAGTTTACAGATCTTCCTGAGAAAGTCAGAATCTACCAGTGTGCTGGAATGCCCTGAGGCCGTAGTAGTTTTCCAGGGAACAAGCAACTCAGTGTAGTTACCTAGTCCATGTTTCATCTGAAACCATAGAGACAGAAAGCTCCCTTTTCACCACTTTGCACTTTCATTGTCCTCCCAGACCACCTTGCTCTACTGATGACTCGTCAGTCCAAGTGTGAGTACATGAGATCAAAATGACTGAGACTACTCAACTTATTATGAAATTAGACTGATTGCTTCCAGGTCTCTTCTCTTTGTTTTGTGCTTCAGGGACTTTCTTTTATTTGAATGAACTGACAAAAATAATTGATTGGGGAGGAGGAGGAGTTGAGTAGCACTTGTCTGTATTCTACCAATGCACAAATTCAAGTGCATGAATCCTGTCATGGAAAAAGCATTTTCAGCAGTCTATTTATAATACAAAAGAAACACTACAGTTTGCCTTGCTTTGTCTCCTGGTATCCTTGAGGATCAGAAAATGACAGAAAATATGTATTTTGCTGCATTCCTAACTATATAAATATAGAAATTTATAGTACAAAAACAATCTACAATAGTTTCTGAGAGCAGTTGAGTCTCCTGATAAGAGACCACATTCCAGTCTCAGGTTTGTTTCATGAGATGTTCATTCACCTGTCTTAACCCTCCAAGAATCACTTTATATGTAGCTGGACTTTTTTCTTTATTCTATCTAGTTATAAAAAATCACCTCAGATAGATAAAAAAAAAAATGAAACGTAATAGCAATTTTGACTGGCTCTGTTATTTAACAATATTGCAAAAAGGACTGATTGAAAGTAGAATTAATTTTGTCTAAACTAAGCTGCAGCAGCATTTGCATATATTTGTTGGCTGTTATAGATGATCATATTTGAAAGAGATAAAACTCTTTGGGACTGAGAAAGAAAGAAAAGAAAGAAAGAAAGAAAGACAGAAAAAAGAAAGAGAAAGAAAGAAAGAGAAAGAAAGAAAGAAAGAAAGAAAGAGAAAGAAAGAAAGAAAGAAAGAAGAAAGAAAGAAAGAAAGAAAGAAAGAAGAAAGAGAAAGAAAGAAAGAAAGAAAGAAAGAAGAAGGAAAGAAGGAAAGAAAGAAAGAAAGAAAAAGTTTACTTTGTTTTCTCATTTCTTTGAGAGTCTTCAGGATGAAAAGAGACCATTTAGATAGCATTGAAAGAATACAAAGGAAAATGGCTAAGAGGTGTTCTGGGAGACAAAAATAAAATGGCAAAATCTACAAAGTGGGTTTGAGAAATTGTATAGTATAAATGGACAAACAGTAAGTCACTGATGTAATTCAGTATTTTACTGTCAGTGTTTTCCTCTACAGCCTGCCTCTTTTCTGAAGCACAGACCACAGCCTGAGCAGAATCTCTTCTGCCCAGCTTGAGCAGAGCCTTGTTTAAAGAATCTTAATAGAAACTAGAAATAATGGTGTAAAGAAAAGGAAAGGTAGCTTCAAGCTGTGTATTAAGCCAAACTTTCAGAGAATAAAAACTATTCAAACATGCAATAATGCGGTGTTAAAAAAGCAGGAGAATTCATACTCCTGGGAGCATTCCAGTATTGGCAGGTATATTGTTATATGACCTTCAAGCCTTAGCATCTATAATATTATGATAGTTCTTCAGTTTAGCTTTTTCTCTTTTCTTTTGTTTCAGTTTATGTTATCTGGTATGGCACAGGAGCTAGCAGCTTCCTTGGTAATGACTGGGCATGTGCATTTGAAAAGGGATCACTGATTAAATGGGGGGGGAATCACTGAAGGCTTCATTCACAGAGATGGCACAGGGCATGATTTTGCCTAATCTACTGCAACTCTCCTGTGTGACTTTGTGCAAGTCATTGTTGCTGGAGACCATGCCTGTACTGCTGTGTATCACCATGGCTATATCACAACATTTATGTTACATGTCCCAGAGGGAGTCCAGCACCCTGCATTAGGTGCTTTGGCTCCCTATGCCAAAATATGTACATGTGGAATAGAACCTACCAAAGTGGTACTATTAAGCAAGTTTCTGCCCAAAGAAATACTGGTCTGCATTAGGTGTTAATTTGCAGAATGCATTATTCCTTCTTGTTAAGATGAATTTCGCTCCATTTGGGATTCACACCCTGTTCCCCTGTTTGGATGTAGGGTCCCTAAGCCCTGCGTTCAGAAACCAAGAAGAAATTCTAACCCACTTTTCTTTAAATATTAGAATAACAGTGAAAATACCAATCTTACTTACACTCTGCTTCTCTAAATGAGCAATTGTAAGAATAGACTGGAAGTCCTTTTACTTATGTTTCCCTGCACAAATCCACAAAGTGTGTAAAGAAACAAAAAACCCCAAATACTTTTTCTTTATTTGTTTTGATGTTTTCTTGGTATTCTTCCTGCCCTGAGTGATATTTCCATAATACCTTCAAATATTTGAAACACAAAACATTTAGTGTTCCTTATTTCAAAAGCATTGTTATTAGATGCATTTTTGTTTTCAATATTCTCAGAGATTCTTAGTCTTCAAAAGTACACAGGAGTTAATTGTAATATTATTAAGGAAAAAGAAAATTAGTGCAGTTCTTTTTCTAGGAACACACTAGGAACACAGTCTGACTGTTTTCCTAACCAGAACTAGAGAAGGCTGAATGGACATCACCGGACTTATGAATGTCTTTTCCATTGGTGTTCTTCTCTTCATTCTTCCTCAGTTTTAATCTCTTCCTTCCTGTCTGTGGCAGATGGCATTATGCTGATGAAGAAAAAACATGTCTAGTTCATGACAGCTTGTGCCAGCAGTCCAGTAGTGTCTTTTTCTGCAAAATTTATTTTATGTAGAGAAAATAATAGAAGATAATTATTTTTTAAAAGGAAAAGAACTCAAAGTTCATCAGTAAAACATGCTTATGAAAGGCATTGATACTGATAAAGTACTGTTATGCTTATGTCCTGCTAAACGCTTCCACAAGGTGAACCAGTTACTGACTCTGTAGGGCACTGAGTGGTATTTATTATATACTGCAGCTTTGGAGCATTATGGGAGAGTTACTATGATCAGATAGTCTAGACCAGAGCTTTTAATTTCTTCTGCCGGGAATTATAGTTACAAATTATTAAGGACATTTTTAGGTCAAAAGCCTAGTTTTGCATTTAAAAAAATAAAAGCTTTGATTAGCTTTAACAGTAAACAATGAACTTGAAGCCAATAAGACATTTGTGCATGCGTCTGTTATTGGACAGCACTGATATCTGCATACTGTCAAATGTTAAGTACCATGACATAGCAAACCCAACTCAATATATTATTCATTAAAATTTCAGCAGTTTTCATATCCAGTTCTAAAGAGCTGAAATTAAAAAATATTATCTCTTGTTCTAAATTCTAATATTAAATTTAAAAAAGCACGCCAAAATTTACATTAGACGCTGACAAATATTGACTTTGAAGATTTAGGTTTTGTTCTAATGTGTTGAACGTTTTTTTAGGAAAAGAAAAAACCTTATCTCATGCTTTTATAGACAAAGTATTCAGTTTTCAGGACATTCATCGAATTGCCAGATAAAAATAATTTAAAAAATAATCATATGCAATAAAATATTCTCTTCCAGAAAAATGAACCTTTAACATCTTTTATTTTGTAATATGGAGCAGTAATGTTCTGTTCTTTTTTTTTTTTTAATATCATTTTCAACCTGTTGTAACCAAAAATACATTTATACCAAAACATCATATCTATTTAGCTTATTTTATTACAAAGAATTTTCATGCTATTTAAAACCTGATAACAATGTTAAATTTTCAAGATAAAAATCCTGAAGATTCTGATGCTGAAAACAGAGCAGGAATTTAGGATGAAAACAAGTTTCCAAATTGGGCTGGACACAATATAATCTACTAGCTAGTGTTTACGTTCTATTGAATTCTGGAGATTGGAGTGTCAGGCGCTTAAATGCTGTCTGATAACTATCCAGTAGAGATAATTATAAATTTCTAGGGCACTGCAGCTAACAAAGGGTTTACTCTATTTCAAATGGCAGAGATTATGAACTCTAGTGGGAGATACTGAGTAATGTGGCCATGGTATTTTGTTGTGGCCATGATATTTTGATATAGCTATGGCATTTTATCATGCGAAATGTGACGAATATATGATTTCCTTAGCTGATTCTCCCTTTTATAAAACAAACAAACAATCAAACAAAAAAACCCAAACCACAACAAAACCGTATTCTAAGATTGTAATCATGTCAGATGGTCAGGATTAAAGTTTTATATCTCACCCAAAAGATTGATTGTGTTCTTGCCATATTCTCATGCCAGAAGTATACTCTATTGATTGAAAGTCTACTGCTTTTAGCAGTTACTAAATCCCAAGTAACTGTCTACAGACTTACAAAAGAGAGAGACACAATAACATTGCATATATTAATTGTGCTTTTGAAATTTAATGTCAGTTTTACATACTCGTACTTTATTGACATTTCTTTAGATTGACTAAACTTACACAGAAGCTGGTTGGGAGCAGAGAATACTTATTTACCTGAGTTTTCTTTTGGGTTGTGAATGACATAACTTATTTTTTAACCACATGATCTCTGTCCACTGACAGTACAGCCCTAAGAAAAGGTGCTAACACATGATGCTGAAAAAGTGACAAGAGACTATTTAGTACACCTCAATGAAATATTTCATGGAGTATTTGACTCTGCCTTGGTGTCCGTAGTCAGGATGGGAATGGTACTTGCATTAATTAGCTTAACAGGCCGAATCTTCAAAACAGTCATGTCTCTGTTTCAGAATAAGATAAAAAAATTTCAGGAAGGAAATGTGTGAATCCTTTGCTAAGCAGAAATCTTACTTGAAGGCTACAACTAGGAAACTGAGTCAGCAGGGCTGACTTAGAAATTTAAAACTTGGGAGTCCAGAGTAAGGTGATCAAACAAGACCCATGTACTGGACAATTACACATTCCCTTTCAGAAACAGGCATTTAAGGAAGGTGATCTGAATTACATTAATTAATATATTGCTCTCTTTGTCTTCAAATACTTGCAGCATATATGCTTATATGGAGCTTATATAGCTGACATGGAACACATCTACCTTTACTCAACTACTCCAGAGAGATGACTTTCATTCTGACATAGGTCACTGATTCATGAATTATTGTAACATTTATTGCAACATATTGCAGGACACATTATTCCACAAAGGTGGATGAGGATTAAATGACTTCCAATGATCTGAGCAGGTGGACATCATTACTTTTGACAGTGTTCTGACCTGGGTACGTTATCTTCTATGTTTTATCTTCTTTTCATTCCCCCCTCTAAAAAGCAAAATGGAGGCAAAATAATCCTGCTGTGATCAACTCAGAGATCAAATACAAAAAATCAAACAGCTAACACACATAGGTAAAATGAGATCAGGTTACCAGGAGTCAAGAAGACCTAAGAGTACACCAAACAGACAAGCACTGGAATAGACATATCATGGGGGGGTATCTTAAATATATATTGATAGAACAGAAACTGGCAAAGTTGATTTTTCTATATTATTACATGAGGGAGTATTGGGTGACAGACTCAATATCAAGAAACTTCTATTTACAGAAGCTGAAAACTACACTTATTTTTGGACACAGAAGTATTTGACTTGACCAAGAAAGTAGATTGTTATTTTTAACAACCCAAGCTCAGAAAAGCCAACACATTTAAATGCTAAGGAAAAATTAACAATTTTGAGTGAGAGACAACTACTGAATCAAAGAGGTGCAGGCAGGAAAGCAAGAGTAAGTTTATACGGTTTGCTTAGTAAACAGAGAATATGCAAAAGTGGAAAAAATGCAAAAAACTCAACCAACCAACCAACCAAACCCCAGAAAAAATACTCTACATTAGAAAAATTAATGTGATCATAGAATCACAGAATAGTTTGGGTTGGATGGCATCTTCAAAAGTCAACTAGTCCAACTCCCCTGCAATGAGCGGGCACATCTTCAACTAGATCAGGTTGCTAAGAACCACATCAATTTAGAAGAATTTCAGGAAGGAAAAAAAGTAGAGAATAGAATTTCTGAAGACAAACTGTGCTTTACATGGACCTGTGTGTTGAGAAAGACAATACAAAATTACAGTCTTTTTTAATTACCACCCACCCCCCCCCTTGTTTCAACAGTTACATGGAAGAAGCTCAACAGCTACAGTGAGACCATCATCATCTTTTTTACCCTCTACTCCCTTTCCCAAAAGGAACAAAAAAAAGTGCTGGTAGCAATGTAGGAGTTTGAGCCTTTTTTTTTTTTTTTAATGTAAAAGAGGTTAAATTAGCTTAATTTCCCTCCATTCAACACCTTTGAAGAGATTTTGGCAGAGTAACGACAGAATGTCAATTCACAACATCCTAAATATGTGGAAAAAATTGCTTGCTGAAAGTACATCCCCTTCTCTTCAGGTGGCAACAATTAGCTGCCCAGTTTCAAAAAGATGAAAAAGGTGGGATAAACCCCATCATAAAAAGAATTCAGAGGAAAATAATCCATGAGAAAGGACATGTTTTGTGGAAAAAAAATACCATCATGCATTTGGTGTAATTATACTTTGCTTCTCAAAGTATAATGAACAGTTCATACAAATGGTAGGTCAAAAACATGGCTAATTTAGTTATTGTTATTTCCTTTGGCATTCATTTTGATATATGTCTTGTTAAAGTCTTGGTATATTATCTGCACTGAATTTACATTTTTGGTTAATTAGTTACTTAGCTTCTAGCACTTCCATTTGGAAACATTCATGAGTGGAGATATTTAGTACAGGAGTACTCGTACTTTTCCGACAATTTAGCCTTTTTTCCTACTTCTTAGTATCCAATATCCCAAAAAGTGTAATGTAAGAGGTGCACTCCTCTGCAAACTCCTCTGTGAGAGGATACCAATGGAGGAATGCAGAAGTATGAAGTGGCAGAAGTGTACAGCTGTTTTCCTTATTCTTCCCAAAGCTGGGGACAATGCCAAGAAACAAACCCAGGTAGGCTGCACAGGAAGGATTGACTCTGGGAGACTGGGAGCTTTAAACAGTTTGCGGTTGGGATATTTAATACAAAAAGGGAAAAAAAATGGTTTAAAAACAGAAAGACATTTTACCTCTTGCTTGGGATAAACAGATTCCTCCCAACTAGAACTAAAAGAAACTCCTCAATCTTACCCCATCTGGCATGTGCTCTGGGAAAAGTCATGGTATTGGGCTACAGGGAGATCCACAGGGGACTAAGGATATACTGAGAGAGGATTGGTGGGAAGCAGACAGGACGATAACATTATTGTGAATTCTTCTCTTGGGTGTCATGAAAGCTTCCTACAGTACTGGTACTACATATGAGCATATTCTAGTGACATATGAATCAAAGTATAAAAGATACTGAAGACTGGAACTCCCGTTAGTATTACAGAATATAACTAGGAGGGCTTTCCTTTCATCTTTTCACTTCCTCAGATTCAAGTACTAAATAGTTAAGCATTTTATTCTCTTATAAATTATTGTTTCCATATCTGAAATTCCTACACCTCATTTCCTTTTTTGCTACCCTTTGTGGTAGTTTATTACAGTATGTTACTTTATACCAAGATTGCCTTTTTGACTATCATGCATTGGAGATGTCTGCAGTGTGGCTTTGAATTAGCTGCTTTCTACAGCTGTTGGAAAGATAGTTATGATGACACAAAGCTTGTTGTAGACTTTAAAGCATGTCCTTAAGATAGGAGGGAAGACAACATAGTAAAACTTGACTGCCTTCCATATATGAGTCAGATTAGATGTTGATCTGTCTGTCCACACATTTTTCTTCTGCTAGAGTCACCTGTAATAACTGTTTACACAGTCAAGTTGGAATGAGGTGACCACTTTGACCCCAAACTTCGAAGTATATAGCAAGCTTTCCTAAACCTAGGTTGTTAGAGGTGCAGTAGATGTACCAGCTATCTTCTGCCATGCAGCCCCACATGCATCCTCAGTCCTGTCTCTCATATGTCTTAGAATCATCTGCATAAGCTATGTAGTAAAACATACCTCAAAGATAAAATGTTATTTTTTCATTCCTAATTCACCTGATGGTTCATCAGTCATCTCTGTCTCGCCATATTTTAGGAATGTCTTCAGCGAGTATCTGGTGTTTCTTTTCCTTTTCTTAAGCCTTCTCCCCCTTTTTCCGAGATTTAGGCTCTTTCTTTACTTTTTAAGGTAAACTGGAGTTAAACTAAACTCTTATGTGATAAAGAAGGAACTAATTCTGAATGTTAAAATAGATTGTCAGAAATGTTGACAAGCGTAGATAGAATGTGATTGATGGACCTTTAACTTTTAAAATTAAAATCTTATATCCTTAGGTAATACAGTAGCACTGCTGTGCATTGAATTCTTGCACTGCATTCCAAATTATCTATAGTACATTAATTTACGATAGATCAGCTTCAGTTGTTTGAGTAAAATAGACAAGATAAATTAAATTAGTTTGAAGTATAAGATTGTGGGGAAAATGAAAGTCCATGAAGACTGTCAGATGTAAGAATTAGCTGTTACCACTTTAAGTGTTACTTGTAAAACAGGGAATCTGGGAGACATATTTGAATTTAGATACTCTTTTCCTGGCTGATACAATGAATATCCCATTAAGGGACACATAGCTTAGGAGAGCTGTAGCAAAGTTTTCCTTTCATTATGTCTCAAGTTAGAAATGGAAATTTCAGACCTCAAGAGGAGTCATATGAAGGTGGGCCAACAGTCCATTAGACCTGTATCCTGCCAGCCTCAACACAGAATTCAGAGCTGTAGGTAAGAAGCCTCAGAAAATTCAAATTATGCAACAACCTATCCATAAACACTTTTGTTTCTTATCACAATTGATTATGTATTTCTTTATATCCTGAAGCACAAAAAAATCCCAAAATCTTGATTTTTTTTTCATTTTAACTTCTTCAAATTTAAATGAATGTTTTTTAACTTCCAGTTTCAAATGTTCTGTGCTTACTCAGTCTGGGCATAGATACTCCAAAATACTTGGAGAGGCTGTTCTTGATATTTTCCCATGCAATGTGGTCAATAGAAAGCACTTAAAGTAGCCTTGAAGGCCTCTTTGCAAATAACTTTTAGTTTGGGAGGATCAATAGTTTTGAAAAGTGATATCCAGGGAAAGTAAAGGTCACTCAAAATTCTTTCAGGACCTGGAACATTTGCTGAAATTAAGATTTACAAAGAAAATTATAAACCATACCCAAGTAAGGGCAGAAAATACCTCACATTTCTTTGGGTTATTTTTTCCCCAGTAAAACTTTGGAATTGATCTACAATGATTTTTGGAGCTTTACAGAAAAAAAAATAGTCACACAAAATAAACCAGCTATCTTACAGATTAAGATAAATTTGCAGTAATAAGTATTTTATATAGCTTTTTTGGGAGTTCCAAAGTCCCTTTCAAGCTATACTATTTAGATTCCTAAGTAGTTACAGATGGCAGTTAAAATTCTTTTACAGATTAGAAACTGGTAAAACAATAAAATGAAATAAAAGAAAAAAAATAAAAAAAAAGGTAACATCTGGGTATCTGAGAATTATAGCTAAGACTGCATTATTGATCATGCATTGTTACCTGAAAAAGCTAGTCCCTTAGCTCTCTTCACAGGGGGTACTTTTAAAGGCATTTCACATCTTTGGTTAAATGGCTTTCCAGAAGTACTTGCCTATTAACTTCTACTGAAGGAATTCAGGCAATTAGCTTCCTAACTTAGAGAACTCACTAGTGTAACAGATTTGAGGGATGAGCTAAAGACAAGGTTATTCATCTGAACCAATTTTCTAGCCTAATGGTTTTGATCATCCCCATTTCTTTTCTTTAGAACAACTACACCAGCAGTTTCATCAGAAGCAGAGACCTATTGTGTTATGTACTTCATTCTCTCCAAAGACAGGAAAACCATGAAAATAAAGATGATTATTACTAGTATTTTCATATTTTTAGCATGGAGAAAGCAGAACAGTACTGCTAAAAGAACCCCAAAGAATTCAGGAAAGGGGCATGTCTAACATTTAACATTTTGCAGCTCTTTTTGAAGCCAAATAGAAAGTGTTTCATTGTGAACATGCCATTGTTAGTCAACTCAATGCATATTAGAGACCAGGAGGGAGGTAGATGATATATAGATGAATTAGTTTAGGAGTGAGTTCAGGAGCTACTGATCTATGTAAGACATAGAAATATTCTTCTGTGACATCTGAATCCCTACACGCATCACATCAACATCATTTTCTAGGAAAGTGCTTTATTAGGTCAGTATTTGCCTCCTGGATGTGGCTATTGGAGAACTGAGGGTGAAGTGTTTGTAGCAGCTTTAACCACTTGTTGGTTGTTCTGGTGTTCCTCAGAGGCCCAACTCTTGGGTACACGAGCATCTACGTGGCGTACCTTCACCACCAGGTTATGCACCCGGGCAGCGATATCTTACCACAGCACAGCAGCCCAGATGGGTTTACCTCTGCGTTGCCAGTTGCTCTGCTTCCATTGCTGCAACCACCCCCACAGGGCATTTACCACCATCCATGAGTCAGTATAGAGCTAAAGTACTGGCCACTTTTCTCGTTCAGCAATGTCCAAGGCCAGCTGGATGGCTTTCACCTCAGCAAACTGACTCGA
>WYDI02037867.1:0-130006 GCA_009867235.2 Psittacus erithacus | reverse complement strand
AAGAAAGAAAGAAAGAAAGAAAGAAAGAAAGAAAGAAAGAAAGAAAGAAAGAAAGAAAGAAAGAAAGAAAGAAAGAATAAACTTACCCAAACACTGGGTAATCTCTGGATCCATTTTTTCCAGAGCTGTACAGATACACACTAGTTTCTGAGCTTTGATTTTTGCTATATAGTGTCTAGATTCAACTGTGTTGCAGTAGGCATAGTGACTCAAAAGGCACTAGAAATGGTTAATTAAATTGACAGTGTATTTAGAAAGAAATGCTTGCTCATAAAGAAGCTTGAGTCACTTTGGGGGAAAAATTCAATTATCATAGTATTTTCCTAATTCTATAATATGTATAATATGGAGATACATATGTATATGTAGTATGTATAATATGGAGAGGCTTGAAAATTCATGGGATGTATATTTTCTTTAAGACTGTAGATGTTCAGAATAAAGTATAGAACCTTTTGTGTGTCTTTTCTGCTAAATTCTCCTACACTGTCTTGGAGAAGCAAAATCTCCCAATAGCAGTGTAGTTAATATGATCTGCTTGATTTGAAGAATGCTACATGGAATTAAGTGTTCCACTTGTGGCATTCTTTCCTACTACTGTAGGGAGTTCTTTTCTGCAACCATAGGATCACAACCCATACTATCTTCTATGACCAGTATGGGATTTTAGATTGCCAGTTAATATAAAAGAAAAACAGAAACCAAAGCTGTAACTCTTATAAAAATTCTTTTGTGTGATCCTGGGAAACTACTTGAAACAATTCTAAATGAATACATTTGTAATTTGTGGAACACTCTAGACATCAATAGAATTTCACTGATCTAGAACTTACTTTTTAGAAAGCAATGGCTTGACTTTTATTCATTATATGCAGCTTTTATATTGTCTGATTGTCTAGCCTTGATTTCTTTTGTTTTGCTCTTATTTACACATTACCAAAGGAGCTTGTACTTGTACATGCACTACTATTTGATCCTTTCTGAAAATCAGGCTGTTGTGTTACTCACAATACATTACTTATAAACTCAGAGGAAAACTGTCATTTGGACTTCGTTTTTTGCCTAAACCTGACACCTCTGATTTTACATATAGCCTGAACATATGATTACATTTGTAGTTAATAGGAGTGTTTTTTCCTTGATTGGGATCAAAGCATGTAGTACCTTCTAAGATCAAACCCTTATAAAGACAACAAGTCACATGCTGCAAAATGCAAGATTAAAATGGCTAGTATGTTTTTATAATTCTTATGGCTCTGTTTTTTATGCCATTATTTCAGGGGTACTTGAATAATATGGCATATTTGGCATAGAATACACAAATACAGCAGTAAGGACCTTTGGCTTGACAAGTCCTTGTTATAGTGATTAGTCATGACGAGTTAAATTTGCTAAGAGGCAGACCTGATGGCAGGGATTTTAAGTTGAGCTTACAGACCTCAGTAATACAAAGGATATGTTATAACATCTCTTCCATTAGCAGCTATTATGATAGCTTTCTCTGCTCTTGGTGATATAAATAGAGTCTTAATACAATAATCCCATTCCATTTCTCCGCTACTGCAGTGCATCCTCTTGCACATGTTGTCAGAGATAAGAGGGAAAGAGACTGGGGAGCTGAGGCTATTTTTTCCCCTTGTACTGTTTTTAGAAAAAGATGCTATTCCCTTTGTTATATTTCTGTAGAAGAATGCCAGAGCCTCAGCTAATCTAAGTAAGGAACCATTTGGCCTTGAAAGTTCACCGACAGCTTCCATTCAACTGAACGATACTTGGTGTAGCATAAAAGACACAGAAGACACCTGCCTTATATGCTATCTAAGAAAAAAACTCCTTTTTTCAGACAAGCAAATGTTTTCTGGAAAGTGGAGCTGTAGCACACTCAGGAGAGTGCAGATGTCATTTCTGCATGGCTTTTACCACAGAAATGGTAATGGGCTCAGAGCCTGGTAATTCTGTGACTTGCATCTTATTTCCAACATACAGAATCTTGCTCTAAATGTAAAAAGCAAAATACATGGTTAACATTGAAGGTAACTAGCTGCACCACCTATTAAGAGTGTTTGTATTTTCACTGTTATCAGTTCCCTGTTGCTTTAAGTTCTGAACATTAATCATTTGAACTTCAGCTTTCCAGATGAGATGTGTGCCTCAGGCTAACTGTAGTTATGAGGAAACTGGTGGGGGTTTTTTGTTTGGTTGGGGTTTTTTTTCAGGAAACAAGAATGAACAAAAGCATGTTATTTTGTTCTTATTAGAAGGAATTCTGGCAACTTTAATGCTGGCAGCAAAAGCTCTTTTGAAAACATTTATTAATATAATAATTTTAAGAAGATTATTTCTAGAACTCTGGAAATGATGAAGATATTTGTTCATGCTCAATAAGTCAAAGCCCAGAATTTGCAGGACTTCTGCTACAGTTTCACCTATAATCTCATACATGGTTGAATTGTCTCCTGCGCTTCCTTGATGTACTCCAACAGGATGGCAGAGGCTGCTTGACATGGATGCTGACGTGAAAGTGCAAAAGAGTGCTGATAACGACCCCAGGAAGGAGGGGACAGAGGTGGAAACTGGGCAGAAGGCGAGATGGTGAATGGAAAGTAGAATTGGAAGTTAGAGGGTGAGAAGGGATTAGGTGATGAGGAGTGGAAAAGTTGAGTCTTCAACTGCATAACGAGAAGATTGGGAAACAATGTGATATGGAAGAAGAGAAACTTAAGTGATAAGGATCAGATGTATAGGCAAAAAGCTAGGCTTAGCTGAATAGGAAGTGAAACTATTGAGTGCAGAGAAGTAGAAGACAGTAAACGAGGGCTACTTGTGGTGAGTGCAGGTCAGGAAGAGAAAAAGAGGGAATGAGACTTGCTAAATGAAGAGTTGGCAGACAAAATTAAATAAGGCACAGCTGCATTTGTCAAGGGAAAATGA
Source organism: Psittacus erithacus (assembly GCA_009867235.2). Classification (NCBI taxonomy): domain Eukaryota; kingdom Metazoa; phylum Chordata; class Aves; order Psittaciformes; family Psittacidae; genus Psittacus; species Psittacus erithacus. Next base: position 127,075 of record WYDI02037867.1, on the reverse strand, counting down.
AACCAAGCAGGGATACTGCCAACAGTGAAAAAATGTCATGATAGAGAGAGTGGAAATGCAGAGGACAAATCAGAGGGCAGAGAGCAGAAGAGACCAAGAGGAAGCTGTGTGCTGGAACTGTGAACAGGCCTGGGGTGCACCTCTCCTCTTTCTTAGCAAGCCTTTGTAAACCCTCCTGTTCCTGTTTGTGTGGCTGCTGATAGCGCTGCAGTGGTTTGCCTACTTCTGCCAGTTTTCTTCCCTTCAGGAGCTAGGCAAGGTGTTAAGTGATTCAAAAGGTCTTAATGTGATGACTCACGCCACATGGAGATATGGTGTCATATTTTAAGCTTGCTTTTTCCCTCAGATCTGAACTGTAACAGAAGTGCTTCTTGAAGAGTGGAGATAGGCTTCTGCAATTAATTATGATACTGCCTTTAATCATAGGCGCAGGCAACTTTAAACTTTACCTTGACTGATTTTTGAGCACATGACCTTGCAATCTTGCTGATTTTATTTTACTGCAGACTTGCGTATGTGTTTATGCAATATTCAGGTGATTTGATACTACCCGTGCTCGGGTCGTGAAATGTCCTTTAACAAATTTTATGTAAAAATCCTAGAATGCCTTCCTAATCATCATAGAAAAAATTGGAAAGTCCCTAATATGACAAGCAGAAGGGTGGGGAGCTGCTGATTTCAGTGGGGTCCTAGCAGAAGCTGGCATGTTGGCAACATGCAATCACACTCTGGTTATGAATGAAATCTAATCCACTTAAACTAGAATTTAAAATAAATAATAGCGGAGAAGAGAGGAAAGGAATGATGGTGGAAAGAGGCTTGTATAAACAACTTCCTTTGTAACCAATTTGTATTATTACATTTCGACTGAACAACAGATACAGACCAGGTTTTCTTCTGAATACAGAAACCAGACTGTTTGTAAAGCAAAACATTAATCGCACTTATTTATTTCTACAGTGACAGTGCACATTTAAACAATGCATCTTTGTTTTCTTTTTCAAAGATTTATTGAAGTAGACAACTGCTAGTGATTCTCAGGAGCCATTCAGGGAGTCACATTCAGAGTCCAAACTTGATGAGGAAACCAGAGGTCTGTTCTAAGAATCCCCTGAAAATGGAGAATGATCCCACCGGGGCATCGCTAGTGAGATAGTGAAAGGTAGGGGCAATTCAAGACATAACTAAATAAGCGGGTGTTTGGGAGTTCTATCTGAAATTAAAGATGCTTATTTGCTTTGTGACCTACCACAATGTTATTTCATAGTATCTTTATAGGTTTTTGAAATCTCTCATATCTACTTAATTTTATTAGATAGCACAGATGACCATTATATGCATTGTACTCTTGCTAAGACATTCATGATTGCTCTGTTTGATTTTGTTTGTTTTGTGTGAATTTTTGTTGGTTTGCTTTGGTGTTTTTTGTTTTTTTTTTTTTTAAAAAATTTTGGAGCAAAAGGTTATTACACTCATTCTTGCCACCAAGAACACTTAATAGTTTGATTTAATCCTTTCTGTCTAGACTAAAAATCCTGCCATCTGACAGTCTATCTCACATTCATGCTTATACTTTGAGGATGCAACACTGGCAACAGCTGTGAAGGAATGAGAGGATTGGGACTGAGGTAGGAGGAAGCATAAATAAGTTTTTTAAGTTGGGAGACTGCAAGCAAAGTTTACCCAGGCACATGGGACTATTCATTCAACAATTCAGCTGTTGCAGAGAATTACCCATCTTTTTCTCATATCTGCCTTTAGGGATAAAAATCTTTCCTCTCCCCTTTCTCCCTTCCTTCCCCCTGCCATTTAGGATACGGAAGGAATGGATGCTGTGCTTACTGTAATGTACATTAGTCTGCTGAGCACCGCACAAAGGATTTACGTATGAGTAATTTTTGAGGCCAGGTAGTTATGGATAGCTTCGGTGACATGGGTGCTGTTAAACTGCCAGAGATACAGCTGCATTTCTATCAATTTACAAAACATGCAGGGGGAAGAGGAGGTGAAGTGCAGGACTGGATTCATCTCCATGGCAATATGCTGACATTTTCTGCTTGTGCTTGTGCAATTTTGTCAATTTTTATTTGAACAGCCCATTGAGGCTACTTCTTTATGGTCAAGCAAAAAAAAATAACAAAACACAATATGAATTAATCCAGGAAGAGTTTTGTTAAGTGACTGAACAATTTCACCATTTTCTTTGTTATTCCACTTGCAAATCTTGCTGCTAGGCAGTAGGGCTTGCGCTGGAGTAAATAATGTTACTGAAAATTTACTATTTAAAACAAGTGCAGTGGGTGGCAAAAATTAAACGTTAAAACCTGACTGTGAAACTGTAAGTATTTGTTGTGCAAATGGATTTGGCTTCAATTGGGCAAAGCATGGGTTTGGCTCTACCAAGTAATTTGCAAAATGAGGTGTCTTTATAGAATAGTAAATTCCACTTTTCTTTCCGCATTACTTTTCTAGGAAAGGTGCTATTATTCCATAGCAGGAGCTCTGCTGAGCACCTCCTATGAAGCTAAGAATTGACTTCAGCAAGAAGTATAATGACTACATGTCAGATAAGACAGCGATGAACTGTGTTTCTTCAAAGAGCAAGAAGTGAACTTGCTTTCCTTCCGTTGACATCAGAAGCAAATCCATAGCCCACAGGACATTTTAAAGTAGAATTTCTATTTTGAAAGGAGGATATTACTGCTAATACAATAATTGCCTGGGGCTACTTTCCTTAGAATTCCCCTTCTTCTTTTTTTTTTTTTTTTTTAGTCAATTATTTCATCATTTAAATCATGAAGTGGCAGCAATATCTCCGTAACATGTGAAGCCCTTACTGTAACATATTAATGTACAAATGTAAACAACATTTTTTCCTTTCTTTTCTGATAAAAATAATCCACTCTGCTGGCTAAAGTTTTAGATCAGATAAATGCCTTGTGTGAGAAATCTCACGCATCTGATTATCTGATGCAAGATTATGGTTTTGCATACTCTTTAAAAAAAAACCCCCAAAATGATACACCAAAACCCACCTTCAGTTACATTTTGGTTACCCATTTGCATTAGTACAAAGTATATACAAAATGCTAATAAGAACATTAAGTCAATTTTGCAACATCAAAATGCTGTAATAATAAATCAAACAATATCTTTTAGAAGCGACCTCACTCAGGGTAACTTTGGTATTCAACACTGATCCTGATTTTACCTGAAAATCATAAAGAAAAAAGTTTAACCTGTAGAAAAACATTGAAAATAAGTGACGAATGAAGTATTTAGAATACTTTAAATTTGAATTTTCTCTTTTTAATAAAACACATGGGAATAAAAGAAGCTAATAGTATTTGATGCATTATTTGGTATAATTGCCATTTCCTAAAGAAAATTACATCAAATACATTCACTTTTCATACAGAAACATATTTAAAGTCTAGTGTTAACAATGAATTTTATCACTTTGAAATTCTTGTGAGGCATGATGATAAAGCCTACTGTTAGAACTGTAACCCTTGAAATACTTGACTTTATTTTTCCTTTAATCACATGCAGGAAGAAGTTAGTTTCAGTCCCTTCCATGTTAATCCCAGTAAAATTTTCAGGTTTCCTGTTCTTATACTGTGAACGGTTTGGATTTAGGCCTGGATAATATTCAGTTCAGAGCTTTTGTTTGGTGGTTATTAAATGCTACAACTTGGGTCCTATTGCATATATTTAATTTGAAGAGATTTCTGGTATATCAGGAGCCTGCTGAAGGAAACTGTAGTCACTTTGACAGCAATGAGGAATTGTATCATCAGATTACATTGAGAATGCTTTTGGTCCTTATTTTTTGCTCATGAGAATGCCTGCTTAATCACAACTGAGTGGTACCAAATAACTCCCCAGTTTTATTCTGGTTTGGCACCTTGGCATACGGTCACTTCCAAGTAAAAGCATCCTCTGAAGTTTTCAGAGGCTTAGCATCAGAACAGAATTTCAGTCACTACCTGGAATGGAGGAGGGCTGTATTCTGACCCTCGTCTACAGAGTATGCAATTATGCATTATGCTTTGCTGTATTTGGATTAAACAGATTCAGTTCTATGTATAACAGTCCCAGTAGCATTCTCCTATCCATGTTGTTTGTATACTGCTGCATCCTGCTTGCTGTTTTTAAGGTATTTTTCATCTAATTATAAAGATTGCTATAGAAGTATAGAAGACTGGCATGCAGTACTACTGGTTTCACCATTTTACTTGATGTAGCCCTCTTCATAGGTAGGTGTTTCAACAGGAACACCTTCTACTAGATCACGTTGCTCCAAGCCCCATCCAGCCTGGCCTTGAACACTGCCAGGCATGGGGCAGCCACAGCTTCTCTGAGCAACCTGTGCCAGGGCCTCACCACCCTCACAGGGAAGAACTTCTGCCTAAGATCTCATCTCAATCTCCCCTCTGTCAGGTTAAAGCCATTCCCCCTTGTCCTGTCCCTACAGGCCCTTGTCAAAAGCCCCTCTCCAGGTTTCTTGTAGTCCCTTTAGGCACTGGCAGCTGCTGTAAGGTCTCCTCTTAAGAAGCCTTCTCTTCTGCAGGCTGAACAAGCCCAGCCCTCTCAGTCTGTTTCCAGAACAGAGCTGCTCCAGCCACCACAGCATCTCCGTGGCCTCCTCTGGACTTGCTCCAACAGCTCCATAGCACCTTGTTAGCTATGCTTCGTGAATGGTTTAGCCTGGACAAAGTATAAAATTGCATTCATCTCTGCTGTTCTACTTCCCTGTATGTACAAATTCATACCAGAGCAGTTCATGCAAGTAAAATGGATAAAGAGTGTGCCATCTGTTGGTGCACAATCTTGATTCAGGTACAGTCATGGGATCAGCATTGCAGATTTATTAATTCACTCAGTCTAAGTTATTCTGCTGGACATTTTTACAGTGCCTTGTGGAATTTAGTCTTCATTGTTTCATAATCTCTGGACAGCAAGTTTTACAGCTAGTTGTTCTGTAGTTATTCCTATAACCAATGTGTATGGAGAATTAAAACACTCTTAAATCCATATCCAATTCTTTACCCTGATATATACATGTCATATATATGCATATATATGAATGTCTTTCTTAAGTCAACATACTGAGCCATGTGTAATGCAGATGAGGAAGTCATTGTCAAAGAATATGATAGGTGCCAAAAATCTAAACAATTTTGTTTTGGAGGGGATTAGACGTATTAGTAAAGAATAATTCTTTTGGTGACTGTTTTTTTGTGACTTTTTTGGTGACTTGGACCATGGGATGGTCCAAGTGTTGTTTCCAGCTCGGAGAGGCTCAGAACTGCCCGTGGTAGGAGATGGGGAAATGAACTATGTGCGTTTCCTCCTGGTTCAAACCTCCTCCTTGAAGCATCTGTCCTTGATCACGGCCATGTGTTGGGTTTGTGTTCCTGTAGCTGCTCTTATATTTTGATCCTATCTGTGCTGGTTTGTCTCTTGGAATCTGGAATTTTTCTTCTACTGTTACATTAATTTGTCTTATTGTAAGATAGCTAGCCTGGGGGAAGGAGAGAGAATAGATTCCGGTGTCCTATTGACTAGGAAAAGCATTAATTTCCAGACGGTTCTACACACTGCTTATTGATGTCCATCTTATTCCTCATGATATTGATTTTGTAAGACTTATTTGCATTTATTATTTTATAGCCACATGTTCAAGAAGAAGAATTAATTTTTCATATATATCATTTGAATTCTTTGTACAGTCATGATTATTCCTTTCTGCAGTCAATAATGAACTTTAAATCACAATTTTTAAAAAAGATTTTAGAATCCCCCCTATTAGCTCAGCACATTCTTGCAAGTGCAGATTATGCCTGTGCTGAGTGGATAAATTTCATACTGAAAATATCTTTGTCATGGTCCTAAAGGTAGCATTATCATCTAAGTGCTGGATGCCAAAATGGTTTCTTTGTATTAGATACTTCAGGATAACTATCTACAGAAGGATGAAAGCCAATGATAAGTGAAGCAACGTTCTGCAAATGTCTATAGAATTTCTCAATGTCTTGTAGGACTGAACTGCATTATATTGTCAATCTGACTTGCAAGATTCCTATCTTATGGGTTTAAACTTGTTTTCAGTTTGTCAAGGGGAATACATCACAGGAGTACATGTGAGTCAGCATCTCAGCTGGCTAAGGCCAGAATGTTAAAATCCTGTGAAAAGTTCAGAATACTTTTGAGTATACTTAATAAAAAGGAAAAGAAAAAGAGTGAGGGCTTTCCTGTTTTATTCGGCTTGGTTTTGTTTGTGTTAATTTGTTGGGTTTTGCAGTTGTTCTTTTCTTTTTTCTGTCAAAAAACCACAAACTTGTACATAGGAGTGCAATTAGTTTAGGAAATTGTATTAATGCTCATCCAAAAATGCTTTGGGAATTTAGCGAAGACAGAGCATGCTGGAAACCTGTAGGCTAAAGAGGGCTGCTCCATATGTCTTTACAGATCATTTTATATATGGACTTGACACAATACAAGGCATCTTTTTCATGCTCCACACAAAAAGAAAAATAGAACAAAATGATGTTGCTAATCAGATTAATTTCGAGCTGCAGAATTATTCTGTAAAGCTTAGAACATCCTCTGGCAAGTCTCAGCTTTCATGCTGTCATCAGTAGGAGGGCTGCTGAAAATTAAATGGATTAGGCAAAGCTAGCTGGTCCTCACCAGTGGGGCATGTGATGCCTTCTTCTGCTCTATTGTTCAGGGTGAGGAGGCATAGCTGGGGGTGAAAGGAGAGACGTGCAGCAGGAAACTGCGATAATAATTGAGGAGATTGCTGGTGGTCTCTAGGACTTCCTTTGAACTATGCTTAACATTGGGGTCAGTGGGTCAATTATTATGCCCTGGTGCTGAAGGGCAGATCAGTGGAGTCACGGGAAGGTGGTGGGGGAGGATAGGGTTAGGACATTTAGGGAGTCTACAGAGAATGAGGCAGTGTGAAGTGAAGAGCTGGTTTAGCAGAAGCCACCTCATCAAGCAGCGCAGCAGGATCTTTTATTCAATCAGGGTAAATTAGCTCACTTGGAAATCGATGTCATGCAGCTGGGTTGATTCCAGTTCCAGTTAGGTTAGAGATCCATGTGCAGCCATATGTTTTGTATGCATGTCAGTAGGGATCTGCAAAGTAATTGGGAAACTCTAGAAGCTTTTCTGTCTTGTGCCAAAAACATGATGAAGAATCAGTTTACCAAGCTCTAGGACGTGTACATGCTGGAGACTCAGGATTTTCTAACCTCCTTCTGACACACAGTTCTTTGGGAATCTGAAGTGTATGCATAAGGTTACAAAGAGACATGGGTATTCTCTTCCCAGAGCTCTGATGTTCTGGTGCAGTGCATGGGACTCACTGGAACACACTGATTACTAATTTACATGGCCTTTTCACTGGCCTCTTCCTTCAAAAGAAGTCTTCTAGTAGGCTGCTCCTAAGAAGGCTTAGGAACACAGTGTCCTTAGTCTACCTTAATTTTTGGTGTCATTAAGAAGTGATGAAGGGCTGCAGTGCCGTTTCCTGGTGTGGTACCATTTGGAGCACAACCATCAGGTTCAGGTGCCTGCCCAGGTCACCCCCACTGCTGTAGATGTCTGGAGGTCAGCATTCCCAACCACACATAAGGGCCTCATCGCTGATAAAAGGCTGCTGCAGACAAGATACGGATTTACAGTACATCCATTATCGGCAGCAGATACCCTAATGGGCTTTCCCCCATGAATGTCTCTAATCCCTTTTAAAGCTGCTCATGCTCTTTGTCTGCATGACAGCATACTGCAGTGAGTATCACAAATAAAATGCACTATGTAACAAACCAGGGGGGAAAAAAAACCCTTGTATTTGGGGTGTTTTTCTTTTTTTAGCTTTTCTTTAATCCTGTCCTGATAAATTAACTAGGTGTCCTCTATCTAAGTTTATAGATTTATGACATGTCCATCATCAACCACTTTTTTCACAGGAATTTTATAGCAAGAATGTATAGAAAATTATGAGGTATAATTTAATTTATTAAATTAACATCAAGTGCTGGATTAGCACTTCAGATTGATAATACTTAGTTTTCAAGAGATCTTTCTGCATTATAAGTTTTCCACAAGGAGCTCTTTATGTGGTTGTCAGGTTAAGCAATTTTTCAAGGACTTAAGAACACACTTTCAAAGAATCATTTTTAAGTTATTCCAGAGTTTTTTCTGTAGCTTATAAATATTTGGTCTTATTTTCAGCTTTTCCTTCCACTGGAAGTGTAACAAAAAGAGTAAGACATGCCAAGCTCTCCAGTTACAAAGTTAGTACTAACAATGCTGTATGTCCATCACTGTAGTCATTCCTAAGTAACTCTTAGAAAGTAATGAAAGGAATATGCCTTTTTCTCTTTGAAGATATTGCTTTTCTGATAAGAAATGAGACGGGATTCATGAGTATAATTCTACGTCATGGACAGGTGAGAATATCTACCTTGTGACTGCGTTTTCTTTCAAGAGTGGTGAAGAATCAAAACGCAAGTAGGTGCAGAGGCAGGTCAGCAGCCCCAGACAGGTATTCTTGGTCATACTGGTTCTTAGCTGCAGAGGCCCTTTTCTTGTACAACAGCCTGTGTTTAGGAAAAGCAAAGCAAGCAGAGAAACAGATTTTTTACATTATGGCATCTTATGTTGAAACTTACTGACGCAAGAGATGTTTGAAAAACAACTGTAATTCACACTGAGAAAAACAAAAATGGTATTTGCAAACATTGAAAACTTTTCCCTTGCTTTTTGCCCGTAACAGGTGGAAAGAAGAGAATCTTTATTTTCTCATGCAGTGGAAAAAGCCCCAAAATTTTGGCATGTTCAAGGAGTAAAATTCCACATCTCTATGTGGGTAGAGACCAGGTTATAAAAAGAGTTTCATCATTGCCTAAATCAGTTCAGGCCGCTTACTCAGTGAATCTTTATTTCTAGGTACAGAAAATATTCATTTGTTTTTAATAATACAAGGGGAAGCATGCTTTTTCTAATGAAGAAAACAAGAATGGCCATTATTTGGCATTAAAACTTTTTGCATTTTCTGTGTGATCCAAAAAGTATTTCTTTCTGTCATTCTCTTTGACAATTTTTCCTGGGGCTGATGCTTCATAAATACATCACCAGAGGATAAAAACATCTAAAACAGCCTCATAAGTCTTTTAATTTCTTCTTTGTAATATTTTTTAATTTTATTTTTTTTAGGGTTTATCTGTTGGAAAATAGATTTTTTTTTTTTTTTAGAAAAAGTGGCATGTTTTTAATAAGCAAACACAAGAAACCATAGATTTTTATCTTTCTAATATATGCATCTTTAACACTTATTGTTGTGGTGGTTTGGAGAAGAAAAAAATTAAGGCAGGCCGTGAACTGGGAGCTCAACAAAGCTGCCCTCTGTTTGTCCTGTTCCAGTTTCAGTTTGGTTAAGTACACTGCCATCCCTGCTGTGCATCAAAATGACCCCACTCAGTAACTTGGGACCTATCCCATGCTGTTCTCTGAGGTGTTCCAGAAGATTTAAGAGCAGACCTAGAGCAGTTGTATTGTACACACACCGGGTCTTGCATGTTAGGAGAAGGGTTTGGACCTTTTAACTTCATAATGACTGCTTTCTGAGGCAGTGTGAAGCTCATGCGTCAAATGACATAATAAACAAGTGATCTTTGGATTTTTCTGGCTTCCTTTATTCCCTCTATTCCCCTGAAACAATGTGACTGCTGATGGTGATGCTCAAATGTAGGGTTACTTCTGGAATTTCATTTTTGGAGCATCCCTTGAGCTCGTAGTTGAGTTGGAAGGCTAAGTAAGACCTGAATATACAAGTCTGAACTAAAAAGGTGGTTGCGTGAATTAGTATTAAGGATATTAGCAAAAAAGTGTTAGAAAACACACATGAGGCTTCATGCCTGGATCTCACTACTTCTTCCAAGAAATGAGCTCAAGCTGTGAATTTGATATGGATCCTTATTTCAACCCCTTAACAGTCCAGAGGCCTTTAGCTCTAGGGATGTGATTTGGAGTATTTAAAAGACAGAAGTCAACTGAAAAATTTCAGATCTGGGCTAAAGCTTAAAGCTAAGCAGTATTAGAGTTGAATGGGGCTTGAATTTGAAGTTATGGTTGGAGCCAGTGTCCATCTAGAAATACAATTCAACCACAGCACGAAGCAAAAAAGTGAGATATAGATGAGAAAGAAGCTGCAGTTGAATGAGAAATATATTTGTTATGAAGCCAGCAAATGTATTCTATCATGAGACAAAATGTTTAATTTCCCATTTGTGATAACATAGAGAAACTAAATAGGGCCGTGTTATGAATGTTCCTTCATGCAGCACTTATTGCTGAGAGTTGGCAGCATATGAAACCTTCCTACTCTAGGCTTATTGCCTAAAACCTCCCATCCTCTGACTTGATATTGCAACAGCCCTTTTGAAGACTGTCAGATATTCCTTAAGAAAAGCATGTCTGCAAGAAAGTTACTGAGATTTCTGTACTTACATGTATTTAAGATGCCAGCCACAACATGTGGACATTTTACAATAAAAAGACACGTATCCATTTTATGAGCAGGTACCTTGTAGCATCAGCTCTTGAAGGCCAGATGTAGAAATATTTGTTCTAAATTATAAACATCACTGGAATTGTAAATCAGTAATTTTTAAGTAGTAGAGATTTACCTAATTCAGATGAAGATATATTTTCAAGCCATAACTGAGAATGGTGATCTTTATCCCATTTTCTTCCTCCTGTTCTCCCCTTCCCTTCCTCGCTTAAACATCATTTATTCCTTTTTCTTTTTTTACCAGTGACTGTGAACTACTGGATTCAATGCTTAAGTTGTGCATGGTTAAAAGTATAGTTTTCCTCATATTTCTGAACTTTCTTCCACAAAAAATGCTCAGGAAGATCTCTAATTTCACTTCCTCAGCATGAAAAGTAAAACATCTGGTTGTCTTAGTTTCCCACCCCAGCAGCTGACTTTCAAGAAAGCAAGTAAGCAATGACATGCTTAAGATTAAAAACCAAAAATCTGCTATGTACATGTTGGCATGGGAGAGCAGCAGTGTGATGAAGAAAAGCATACAAGTTTCTATAGCACTCATAATTGCAGAGCATAGATAACAGCCTGCAGTTAACATATATCCTGGCCCCTGCTCTATTTTTTCTGGCCACTGTCAATGGGAAGTTGATGGTAACAGCTGGTTTGGGAGTCCCCTCGAATGAATATAGCCAGCTGCTGCATGCTGGTTCTTGCTTCCCCCTTCCCCACATACACATACTTTGAATATGCGTCTGGGACAAGAGGAGGTTCTGCAGCAGGGATAGTTACAAGAAGCACAGCAATTAGGAGGTGCTTTCAGCAGGACTCAGGTTAGAGCACTCTGAAAAATCACTCTTTCAGTGTCAGGTTGCTTCAATAGTGCCCAGAGTAGCCTTAAGAATAGGGAAGCTGGTAAAGGAGGCTGTGTACTTCCATTTTTTATCATCAGGTAATGCCTGGGCCCAGGAGAGCATAAGACTTAATTTACCCCTTCGTCTGTTCCACTTAGTTGCACAGCGAAGCTGAGCATTTCTCCTTCTGATGTTCTTTTTCCAGGTTCCCTTCAATGACCAGTATTATTATGATGACAGCTGTAAGGGAATATTTTGATACTTCAACTTGTTTGCTCGTAATAGAGTTCAGCCAGGAAAACCCATCCATCACCGGCGTGCATCACTTTTATGGCAGAAATTAAGGGTAATGGTGGAGGACAGTTACAACTCTCTTCCAGCTTTTCTGAACGGCTGTAATTTTAAAAACATGAAACTGGGATCCTTTCAGTAATCTGATATATTCCTCACTGACAATGTGAACACACGGCTCCTCTGGGCAACCTGTGCCAGGGCCTCACCCACCTCACAGGGAAGAACTTCTGCCCAAGAGCTCATCTCAATCTCCCCTCTGTCAGGTGAAAGCCATTCCCCCTTGCCCTGTCCCTACACGCCCTTGTCAAAAGCCCCTTTCCAGGTCTCTTGTAGCCCCTTTAGGCACTGACAGCTGTTCTAAGGACTCCCGGAGCCTTCTCTTCCTTAGGCTGAACAACTCCAGCTCTCTTAGGCTACTCCATAGCAGAGGTGCTCCAGCCCTCTGATCATTTCGGCAAAAAAGATGATTAACCTTTTTTATAGCATGCCAGCTAAGGGCTGAATATGTCTTCCTATCCTATAGTGATCCAGCTTCTATTGCAGAGTAAAGTACTTTACATGAAGAATATGCTATTTCAAGGTAAGATCTTGCCTAAAAGCAGTTACCAGAATGTATCAAAAGTGCTGTAAATCCCTACCTCAAGTCCCCCAGAATTGTTCCTATACTCATATTTTTCTTTAAATATCATTTGTTCAGTGACTATATTACAATACCAGTCCTATACTGAATCCATTGCATGACTGCATAGATCAAGCATTTTCATTTGAAGAGAGAAAATATTTATGCCACCATACTCACTCTATACACTGAAATTGGTGGAATGGTAAGAAAAGCAAAACTTTCTAATTCAGCTAGTAATTAGCATGGCTAATTAAAATTACTGGCAATTAGCCATTTCCCTTTCAGACAGATGGCAACTTGTGGTTTTGATCAAAACCAAGGAAATACAAAAATAAACACAAAATCTCCAGTATCTAAATAGCTTTTGGCTACCTTCTAGGTGAGTTATACAGAGCAAAGGTGGTATGTGATATGTATTAACAAATCCAGGAAGATGCATAATGATAAGGCTACCAAATCATTAGAAATAATCTCACTGTCACTGCTAACACTGCCTGTTGTAGTAGTAAGAACCTGCAGAAATCCATGCAAAAGCAGACAAACCTCCAAGTTACATTTCTATAATTAGGAACCTATTCATGTAGGAAAGCAGGAAGAGCAAAACAATGAATAAATTACTTGCCTGGCATTTCATAAGAGTCTGGAGAATGCCAGAGTGACTGAATTATCAGACATATAAGCAAGATAAGGAAATAAGCCAAACCACCATAGAGAAATTTATTCCTAGTGCCACTCAACACTCTTGAAACAAAGAGTTTCATGAAGGATAAATGCCTGCTGTTCTGACTGTATTGTGGAACAGAAAGACCAAATCCTCCCCCTTTATTAATTCTTGTGTTACCATATTAGTAGTGAAATAGGAAACTAGAGAAAAGATGGATAATAGTGGGTGCTTTCTATCATATTTGAAAGCCTGTGGAAGTTGAGAGGTCCCTCATGAGTGGAGAATGCAAAATCTTGCACCCATCTTCAAAAAAGAGACCTGAAGGACTATCTGGGAATCTATGAGATGGGTAGCCTTTGGTTCATGAGGAAATCGCAGTACAAGTCTCAGAGTACATTTCTGGGTACAGAAAGGCTTTGGGGCACCCAACGCAAGAAGGAAGTGAAGCTGTTTGGTTGAGTCCAGAGGAGCTTTGAGCAACCTGGTCTAGTGAATGGTGTCTCCGCCCGCGGCAGGGATTTGGAACTGAATGAGCTTTCGGGTCTTTTCCAATAGAAACCAGTCTGTGATTCTCTGATTCTGGGACTCCCAGGTGTGTCGTGCAAGGAATGCTCAGGTATAACACAGGAACATCTGCTACATCATCTCTTATCTGCTACTTTTGCCATTACACGTAAAGCAGCTACAGGCTTTCTCAATGACATGTACATCCTATTAGCAGAACAAGAAATAACAGCCTAGATCCTGTGAGTGAGCACTGAGAGAGCACACTGACAGCTCTGACAGCTGGCGCTGCCACAAAAATAAAATGAAAGTATGCTTCTGAAGACAGCAAATTCCTAAGGTAAATAAAGTAGCTGTTGACCAAACACAAAGGACATATTAGCTAGAGCTGAGTACATGAAATGAAGTGTGACCCACCTCACATCTCAGATCAAAACATCAGGTTACCCAGAGTGGCATATACATGATTCAGATTTTAATTAATCTTTTTTTTTTGGTCGTTGCTGTGCACCTCTAGCTTTCTCTTTTAAAATAAAACCTCAGACTAAGCACCAAAATATGTAAGAAAGGCTGCTTTCTGAATTTTCTTCTTTTTTTTTTTTTTTTTGCAAAACCAGAAATTTAGAAGTCTCAGTTGATTATATTCTTGCAGGCTAAAAACCTTTGAATATATGAACGTTGTGGCTGAGTTTGCCTAGGCAACAAAACTTACAATACTGACTTAAGCCAGCCTTTTCCTATTGCGATTTCCCCATCTTTCATAAGAATGAGAGTAGGCAGACTAGAATAAAGCAGGTTTAAATCCTTCTAAGCTGTAAAAGAAAAGTAACCCAAGGATCTGGGCTGGTTTATTTATCAGACAGAAGGTACACACTCATCATACAGTAAACATCTGGACTCCATCAAACTATCTGGGTGGAGAGGGCAAATGTCTTCCATGCAAGATTAAATGTCTGCTTGCTTTTTCAAATACAGTTGTACTAAGATGCCTTAATCTTACATTTCAAATTCATTTGAAAACTTAAGTTACTCATTTTTAGGCATGGCTATTAAACACAGAATCCACTTTGCAACAACAACCACAAAAACTGGTTTCGATATTTTATTTTCTTTTTGAAGCAGAATAAAATCTAAACTTCTTGAACTTCTTATTGTGGAAAAGCGAGCCTCTGCAACAGCCATGAACATGTGCAATCATTATGACCATTTTGTAGGTGGAAAAATTGCAGATGGGAAGAAATTGAACAATTTCATTTCCATAAATAAGTGCGGTTTGACTACTTCTCTCCTTCCCTCAGAGTGACACTCTGTCACCTTTCTGCTCAAGGCTAGTCTCTTTTGTGATGTGACAGGAGTTTTCACCTGGTGTCATTTTAGCTGGAGTGGTGTGGGTTGTGCAGGAGAAGGCTAGACCCACCCATGATGGTGTACAGCATGCGAGACAGGAGCCATGTTCTCAGGCGCATACTTCACTGCTCATGTCCCCTCTGTGGCAAGGACGTTTCAAGGGCATAGCTTGTCTGTCCCAACAGATGAAGCACTTAGCACAAAGGTAAAAAAAACAGTCTGCCCAAGATTAGTCTGATGAGAACTGATGGTTTTTTTTGTCTGACCTGAAGATGCCTGTTGCCGTGCCCTGCACACTGGAGGATGCTCTCACTTATTCTCCAAAATATGTTTAATGCTTACATTAAGATCTCTGCCGGTCTGTCTGCTGCTGCATGGGGATAAGTACTGACTATCAAACAAAATGATCTTTTTCCCAGGTGCAAAGAGGCACTGGCTTCCTCAGGAGGACCTTAGAAACAAGAAAGTAAGAAACCAGCTTGGCTGCGCTTCCTGCCTGGCCTTGGGTTGGGATGTTTCATCAGGAAGAGTTTCTGTTCCCCCTCCAGCCACCCAGTAAATGGGGATAATAATAGCTACCCATATCGTCAGGGGATGTGAGGGCTAATAAGTTAATGCCTGTGAGGCTCTCTGGCACCCTGCTGACAAAGGGCTGTCTGAGTGCCGTGACAGAGCACAGGAGTGCAGGATCTCACAGAGCAGGAGTTGCTCACTCTTTAGTGTTGATTAGAGGGGGGAAAAGCAACCATGAGAGTAGGGAAGGAAGACAACAGCTATAAAAGCTGAAGCAACAGCAGAGGGTGGGCTTCAGTGCCCAGCAATGTTGGGAAATAGCTGGTTTGCCCACAGTGTTATTCTAAAATGTACAAGTTTGTGTTATAAACTTCATCCCATAAGCACTAGGAGACCTGGGTGTCTTCTGCATTCCAGCATCATATTCTGCATGGAGCAATTCAAAGCAGTTGATGCATGGTAGTGGTAAAGGGGGAAAGCTGGGAGAGACAGATTAGCAGAAGACAAGGAAATCAGAACCATGTGCTTAAAGAAGCCCATAGCAGCAAGGAAGTTTGCAGTCCTCCAAAGGCTTGTCCCCACCGTGGGGAGACTTCCCTTCAAGGCAGTATCCCAAGCTAGGCATAGAGGATAGCAAAGGTGGGTTTTGTGTCTGTTAAGAACGTATCAGCATAAGCTTAGGTGAGGCAAGACCTGAATTAGAGCCTGTGATTCCTACAGACATGCTCATGTACTTTTTGCAGACCCACTATGCCACTCTTTATTTCTCTTGATGATGAAATTGTTTTGGTTTGGGGTTCCTTTTCTTCTTCCCTCCCCATTAACTTATCCTAAAGGGAAAACAATCTTTCCATGAAGAACTTAATCTGTTAGCTATCAGAATAACAGTTTATATTTTATGAGAAATTATTTATATCAAAAATCTCATATGTTAGTGTTTGGTGGGAATTTCTGATTTTGCAGAAGACTTGCATAGTTCAATTCAGAGTTACTGAAATGTTATTGCATCTGTGTGAGCACAGTCAAGACCTGATGTGAAATTTCCTGTGATCTAAATCAGGACCACTCAAATGTCAATTAATGAGGGTCCTGATGCAAGTAATTTCTGTGACTGCTGCTCCTTGGAGGAGCAGCGGCAACGTGCAACCACAGCGCCCATCTGGAAAGGCAGAGAGCCGGGCTTGCCTGGCAGAGCTAGCACACTGCTTGCAGCTGAGCTTGTACAGGTGACATGAAGAGTGGAGTACTGCAGTGATGTGCGTCACTTCATGTTCGATGAGCCTCATATTCATGGCTCTAATCACTGGATAAAGCACCACAGGAATGTGGAACGAGAGACCTGTTATCACATACGAGAGCTGGTGATGTGTTACATCACAAAGATTTTTGGAGACTTTTGCAGGTGCTACTGCTTATTCTGGAGGGAAAAAACCACCTCTCTCCATCACTAGACAGAAGTTCAGATTAAAGTAGAAATGGTGGTGGAGTGACAGTAGCACTTAGCAGATGAATTTAGAGCCAGACATGAGGGTTTTGCAAATCCTTGTGCTATTAGGCTGTCATTAATAGCTCTTTAAAATGTTATTTTTCTAGTCCTTTAAAATGTTTTACGTTCAGGAGAATGGTGTTGCACTGCTTTTACTGGGCTTAGTAAAATACAGCCTTAGCTGGGACTTCAAGGGTTTTTCACTGCAGTGCAATTGTAAAAATAAAACAGACAAGTTTGAGCACTTAGCTTTAATGGCAAATCACAATTAGTACAATCAATCTTTTTCTAGCATCTGTAAAGGCTTTGTTTGGAGGCTGATAAACTTCATAGGATCACTCAGTGATTTACCAAATTACATGCTTTTGAACAGCAGTACCAATACAGGCTCATCTTATGGCAAGGTAGGAGTGGGCTATGTCCATTCTGTTGCTACAAAAACCCCTTGCGACTGTATATGATATAAAAACTCTGGGGAGATCTTAGAGCAGCTCCAGTGCCTAAAGGGGCTACAAGAAACCTGGAGGGAGGCTTTGGACAAGGGCCTCTAGGGACAGGACAAAGGGGGAATGGCTTTAACCTGACAGAGGGGAGATTGAGAAGAGCTCTTAGGCAGAAGTTCTTCTCTGTGAGGGTGGTGAGGCTCTGGCACAGGTTGCTCAGAGAAGCTGTGGCTGCCCCATGCCTGGCAGTGTTCAAGGCCAGGCTGGACAGAGTTGGAGCAACCTGGTTTAGTGTAAGTTGTCCCTGCCTGTGGCAGGGGTTTGGAATTGGATGAGCTTTAAGGTCCCTTCCAACCCAAACCAGTCTGGAATTCTATGGCATATGCCAACATTGAGTATATTTGTCCATTTCTGCCACTTTCCTCATCTGATTTAAAGCCTTGGGGACTTTGAGGGATACTGGTGAATTGTTTCTAAGAAAGAAGCAATATGCATTTCAGCATTACTCTATTTTTTTTCTGGAGACTTCATAATCCAAACAACTCATCAACAGTTGGGCTCCTTCCTGCGCTAGATGTGATGAAAAGTGATTCATTTATATACCTGATTATTGATTTTCTCAAACCAAGATTTTATATGGATAATTTCTGACAATAATTTGTCTTGCTCAAGCAGAATGGGAAATTTAAATATATTGTACAGATTGTTGTGAGGGAAGGTTTTACTGCTATTATTTATTCAGTGGGAACCAGCACTACATTATCCTTATAGACAAAAATATGCACAGGAAGATCAATCCTAATTCACAATGCTCACTACAGATGTATGTGAAACAAAAGCCGCAAAATAAGTTTTCTTATCTGTACACCTTTTTAGGGACTTGAGCTGTGCCTGAAAAGTAGAGCCAGCACTTCTGGTGTGATACAGGGGGAGTCTGTGATAACCATTTATTTTTTAAATCACAGAATCACAGACTGGTTTGGGTTTGAAAGGACCTTAAACCTCATCCAGTTCCAAACCCCAGCCATGGGCAGTGACACCTTCAAAGGAACTCTGAATGCATGTTTCTTGCTGCTCACGCATGACAGTGAGATCAGTCATCCCTGCTTTGCTGTTCTTGTAAGTCATGGGGAGGCAGAAGAATGGGAAACCCAGTTTATTCAGCCAGAAGCAGGGACTGGAAATCTTATGGAAGCTTGCCCGCCCCAGCTGCTGGCTGTCCAGGGGCACCTGTTTGGACATTGTGGGGAAATAAGCCATGAAGCCAACTGTCAAGAGCTGTTTTGGGATGAGGGGTTGATCCGCAATACACTGACTTGCTTGTAACACTCACATCTTCTGCCCCATTGCTAAGTCCAGCTCCTCTAAATTCCTGAAGCTTGCCGGGAGACATGAATCTCCCACAACCTGATCTGTGTGAGAGTGGCCAGGCATTGCAGAGCGCTGGCTGGAGGGGTGCCAGGTCCTGCTATGCCTTCGTGGGATACTCTGGCAGAGGGACCCGCTGACCCTGGGTCAGGCACAGCTGCCCCAGCCCCACCAGGGGCTGAGTTCGCTTCCACAACTTCAATCCTCCTGTAAAACTCTCCTTGGCCACTGCAGCTGCCTTTGGCAGCACTACAGCTCTCAAATCCCTCTCACTATTCTGTAACAACCGTGATGAGGTGCCGAAACGTGGAAGCTAAAATCCCTGCATTATTGTTCTCCAGCAAAGCAGGCTTGCAAGAGAACATGCCTGGAAAACATCTGGCGTTAATTTGGGAATTAGGACCAGCTATGGCTTTACAGTGACCAGATTATTGCACATGACACCACTGCCAGCAACAGGGAAGTCTTTGCTTTAATTCCTCCAAGAATAAAACAAAAAGTATACTCATTTATTTAATTTTCTTAGCAAATATATGCCTTTGTCTCAAAACGGTATCTTATTCTGGATAAACTGAGGAAAGAATCATTTTTCTGTGATAAGCCTGGTGCAAAAATAGTAATTATTTCCTATATCCTACAGAAATTACATGGCTATGAATGTTAGTGTAGCAGTTAATATCTCCAGTTCACTCTCCTCCCAGAGCCATAGGTCTTTGCATACCAATGGCTGAGAATGGGAAAGATGACACATACTGGTTTTCTGATTTCTGCTTAGTAAGAGAGTCTCTAATGAGAACAAATACTCTGATGACCATGAGCATCAATGTTTTCTGTAAGAAGAAAAAGTATCGATCTGTCTTCACTCTATTATAACTTTCCAAAGCAGTTAAATAGGAAACCCATGTAATACTGATGTGTTTTCCCCAAAAAGAGGTGGACATTACTTTATTTATTTATTAGTAAAGGAAGTGACAGAGTGACGCAACATTAAGTGCTGGGAAATTGAGGATGGGGGGAGCATTTTTATTTTGCAGACATTATCAGTCTTGCTCTGCAGGAATATTGAATCTCTAAGCACTGTGTTTACTGTTCAGACTTGACATCCTTTAGGTGTTTGGAGCTACTTCATGCCAAAATCTTGTCTGATGCTGGTAAAGATTCACTTTCTTCTGACTCTGTTTTCCTTGGAATAAAGAATCTAACACTTGTCCTGGAAGATACTCTGTCTCTGCCTTGTGATTAGCTCATTTACCTCAGATTTTCCCATTTCTTCCACCTCCTTCCTTGACAGCCTCACTTGCCCAGTAAGCCTTTTCCACTAACAGCTCTTCCCAGAATCACAGTGCTAAGGGAGGTATGGTATTGGGAAACAGAGGCGAGCTGCCAAGGTAGCCTCTTGTCACACGAATACATGCGTTGGGTGTTCCAAGAACTAGACAAATACATTGGTACTGTGGAGTCCAAGAGAGACATTAAGATCTGGAAAGAATTTTCTCCCATTTTAGTGGCCATTAGGAACTCTAAGAAATTAAAGATCGCATTCTTTGTGCATCAAATTAGCCAGCACCACTGTACTTGTCTAGAAGCTTGCAGTAGATACCAGTGTGTGGCTGATGATCTGTAGAGGTAAAGTCTGTTCATGCCACGAAGGTTAATGGAAGCTGTGGAGTGCTAAATAGCCACATTAAGCCTAGTCATATGCATAAATGTAGAAAGCTTAGCCTTTACAGTAGAAGAACCAGTAAAACGCTGCACATTTTTGCTCAGTTTTAGAGACTTTGTTCCAATCATGCTACCACCCCATTTATTCTTGGATTACCTAGTCCAAAATTCACCAACAGAGAATTCACAGAGAGTAAAATTCCCACTCCCACGGTAATGTTTGTGCCAGAAAGCGCCTTGCATGCTGCCTGAATCAGAGCAAAATACCTTTTGTATTATCTCACTGCTTATTATTAACTCACAACAGGTATATGTAGTAACAAAGACAGTGAGATGTTGGAAATCGATGTGGGCAGTCGAAAGGAAGGAAGAAGTGTAAAAATTCCAAATAATACATACCTCCCAAAACCTGAAACATGGACAGATACAACACATTTGGGCAAAACCCAGATCTTTCCATGAAAATGCCTATGCTTCTTTCAGTCCAGGATTTTACACTTTAGAAACCAAGTGGCAACGTGAACTGCTTCCCAGATAAATAGGGACTGTTAATGTTTGAACATTCAAAATAGTTTCTGCTAGGCTTAGGTAAAATGGTAGAAGAAAAGGGGTGTTGTGGAGGATGAACTGCAGATGATTAAGGAAAAGCTTAATTTGTTTGCCTTGATTAATGCTGACCATCTACAAATAAGGGCACCTCCCATAGTGGATGCTACAGAGCAGACCTTGGGGTTTGGGTTGTAGTGCTGGAATGATTCTTGAGCATAATTTACTGAGGAACAAGAAAGAAAGTAGTTTGTATTCTGAGACAACTAGGGTCAGAGCTGGCATCTTGCAGATTATCAAGAGTAACCCTGCTAGCTCACCCATTTGTGTTTCTACTGTAACAAGAATTCGCATAGTACATTCTGATAGAGAAGCAGGGATTTTCCAAACTCACAACATAAGTGTTATCGGGATTACTTTCTTTAAAATTTCAGTGGGAGTCTTCTAACTCCATTACGATAATTTGAAAACCCCACTGAAGACAAAAAGTTTATTTTCTACTCTCTTAAACTTAATTTGAAGATATTTTCTAGTACTATATTCTGTATATGCTGTATTCCAGCACAGCACACAATCAAGATAAAGAAGAAATAACATATTTTTAGCCTTATCTCTGTATTCTTGTCCATAACTATTATTCTAAGGAACTAAACAAAGTTAAAAACTCCTCAGGAAGCTGTTGTCATGTATTGCCTAACACAGCAAGAAAAGATGAAATGACGTTTCTGTTCAGAGAATGATTTTTACAAGCTACCACTTAAATATTACATACTATACAAAATGTTAAGAACCTCCCAGTTGAAATAATTCATGCATGTTTTGGCTCACATGACATGATTTATTTGGGCAAATCTTCAGTTGGTTACAATGGGAAAAATGGTCAACTTTCTTCTAGTCCTTTTATGCCAGTGAAGTATTTGAAGAACCAAAGGGGACCCAAGGGACTCTTCTGGGGGAAAGAAATTTCTTAGTCACAAGAGATTTTGACCTCTGATGTGCGGTCAAGTACAGCTCAGCTTGAAGAGAAGGTGATAAAATCTTCTAGCTTTTAACTCCCTTTCTTTCTGAGGAAAGCATTTAAAAGACCAGCAGACTTCTGGGCCTCTCAGATGCTAACTATTGTATGCTCCTAGATTTAGGCTTATATTACCTTAGGCTACTTAGAGATAGAATACCTGTAGACCTGTTAACATTTTGCAATGTGGGTTTTGTTTTGTTTTTTTTTTGTCACAAGTAGCTATAAATGAAATCTTGAAGCCATGGTAGCTTTTGTTACCCATACTTAAATGCACATGTTGTTTAAATGAAAAAATGGCATTCTGCAAGTTTCCTATTTAATTTGTGTAGTCTTCATTCAACCAGCTGGATTTCTTTTGCTGAACGTTATACTAGTTAATAAGGGGAGAGCTGGAGCCAAGAACAGGCAAAATAGCTGGCCTAAATGAGCAAGTTATCTAGGCTGACAAAAGGAAAATGTAAATACCTTCTGTTGCTGGGTGAGAATCAAGTTAGAGCTGCTTGGGATAACCCAAACGTACCATGAAAATGGCTGCCAAAATGTAATCTTCTTTTGCTCTTGTGCATCACATGCACACTAGTGTTCATTTATAGGGTTTAATTCATCAATTCATTCATTCACAGGGTTTTCATTTATAGGGCTGTCCTTTGTCTTTCACCTTGTGCCCAGTGTTATCAGCAACCTTTTGTGAAAGGACCTTTGAAAGAATTTTTTGACAGTCCAAACAAAATCTCACGTAAAACTTTAGAACTCTTTCTGGATTTTATGATGCAATTTATCTATTAAACAATTTATTTATTGCTTAGATGCTGTTTCCTTGCACAACTTGCTCTGAATGGTATCTTTCATTTCAGGAGTTCAGCTTCTTGGGTAGCTAAAATTTCCTGGCAGTTTTCTGCTGCAGGGAGAAAGGGGGCTGTTGGGCACTCTTAGTTGGAGAGTTTTTTATTTCAGAAGTACTTAGGGCAGGAAGTCAGCAGCGTAAATCAGTGCAGCTTGTTTGTGCTTGAATACGGATTTGCTGCTTAAGAAAGCCTGGCATTTCAGCTGTCATTTTCATTCCTGTTGTTTTCGTCTGAAATGGGGGTCTGTAGATTGTAGCTGGAGTTGAAGGTCTGACCTTCATTTTCCTGCAGTCCCCAGACTCCAGACACTAGCATTTATGAAAAATGTCTTTCAAATATGTAACAGGTTTCTGGAAGTTCTTCATGTTTTTATGTTTTTGAAAGTGATTTCAGGCTGTGATTCATACCAAGATATAGCACACAATGCGGTGCCTTCCTGCTGCTGCTTTCCTTCTGCTTGGGATTTGGGCCTGGTTTCTCATCATGTGCTAGTCATTAAAGCACTCTGACTGGGTTCACCAAAGTGAAAGTAAGGTTTAACTGTGGTGGGCATATTTTTCCTGACTGTTAGCTCACTGATTTGTAAGTGACCTTTTCACTAAAATTCCCTTTTCTACTTGTACATTTGACTCTGTGATAGTTCTTCATGCTTATCTACTCTCCATTCCAGGTTACCAGGTCTCTGGCCTTGTCTTTCTCTTCACCTGCTCAAAATCTTTTCAGATTATTCTGTTACATCTGGTTTTAACCTTTATTATTTTTCTTTTTTTTTTTTTTAGCCCCAGCCTGGTGCGTTGTTCTGCACTGGAATAAAATCCACTTCAAAAATACAAGCATTTCCATGGGGAACAGGAAGATGCCTAGCTCCTGCCGCCTCTAATCATATGAGAGAGCTGCATTGGAATCTGCCATGGCTTCAGACACATTATGTGGTTTCATTTGCCCAAATGTCCATGTATTGCCCTGGCCACAGCAAATCTTGAGTATCTCTTCTGCTGTTGCTCTGTGAAGACCATGTGGGCTGCATCCCACAGAGCGTGAATAGCAGGTTGAGGAAGGGGATTCTCCCTCTCTGCTGCGCTCTGGGGAGACCCCCCCTGCAGTCCTGAGTCCAGCTCTGGGGCAACAACACAAGAGGGATGTGGAGCTGTTGGAGCAAGTCCAGAAGAGGCCACAGAGATGCTGCAAGGGCTGGAGCAGCTCTGCTCTGGAGACAGACTGAGAGGGCTGGGCTTGTTCAGCCTCAAGAAGAGAAGGCCTCTTAAGGGGAGACCTTAGAGCAGCTCCCAACGCCTAAAGGGGCTACAAGAAAGCTGGAGAGGAGGTTTGGACAAGGGCCTCTAGGGACAGGACAAAGGGGGAATGGCTTTAACCTGACAGAGGGGAGATTGAGAAGAGCTCTTAGGCAGAAGTTCTTCTCTGTGAGGGTGGTGAGGCTCTGGCACAGGTTGCTCAGAGAAGCTGTGGCTGCCCCATGCCTGGCAGTGTTCAAGGCCAGGCTGGACAGAGTTGGAGCAACCTGGTTTAGTGTAAGTTGTCCCTGCCTGTGGCAGGGGTTTGGAATTGGATGAGCTTTAAGGTCCCTTCCAGCCTGAACAAGGCTGTGATTCTATGATTTTATGGAGGCACAGATCCTGTGTTACACCCACCAGCCAAGCACAGATACCTTATAAAACGGCAGTAATTATCTCTGGTTGGCAACTAATTGCTCCCCTTATATTTAACCCATTATGAGCTCTACTGCTGAAGACCTTCATAATGTCTACTGCAGGTTATATTGATCTGTATTACTTAGCTGGTCTTACTAAGTCAGCACTTTCCAAAATCTTTAATCAAATGAATTTGCAAAAATGACAGTAACCTTTAAACATATCTTTTGGAACAAGAATAGCAAAGAGACAAGCAGAAGGGATGAAAAATACCAAAGAAGCTCAGATTTTAAAATAAACTCAACATTTGCTTCATAAGGAGCAAACAAGTGAGAGGCTATTCCATATGGGGCATCAAGTGCAATTGGTTGCTCCTGCAGGACTATGTCACTGAATTTGTACAGCCACAGTAACTGTTTTATAGGTGATTCGTATTCACCAGAAAAAAGTGAACAATTACCAGTTCCACAGTATGTTAGTGGTTAGGTGAAAAGTACATTGGTCCAAAATTCTGGAGCCACAGGCTAGCCAACCACAGTCATACCTACTAGATTTTTTTGTCATATGATCCAGAGTGAGAATAAAAGTTGGGATTCTCACGAATGCTGTAGCACATGCAGATGTGACTGTCATGCTAACAACTCTCTTCACAAAATTGTCACAGTACTGAGAAATAAACCCTGAATTTTTAGTCCTAAACACAATTCTGATGCAACTTAAGTTAAACAGAGCTCCTTTAATGGGTAATCAGTGGCAGGCACAAACTTGGGAGAGTATCTCCTTATGCCATGGACTAATCACTGAGAAAGAGGACAACAATACTTTAGAGTCCTTGCTTTAGACCTTATTCCCTGGACCCAGAAGAGAAGCTTGGAGTATGAAAGCTTATTATATTCTTTCTGTAGTGAGAATAACATGTCTAACTGGGTGCTCTATGGCTGTTAAGAAAATAAGCGCCAATGATGAGTTTTCATAGTCTAATCTCTACTTGGACTTAATGGTTTAAGAACTATATATAGTTTGGAAATATGTATGAACTCTTATTACTGTAATAGTTTGTTTTAATGCCCAGATTGCCAGACAGGTGCCTATAGTAAGCAAACATTATATGGTCTACTGGAAGGTGTCCCTGCCCATGGCAGGGGTTGAAAGTGGATGAGCTTTCAGGTCCCCTCCAATCCAAACCATTTTATGATTCTATGATAATTATATAACATAAGATGTTCCCTGATGTAATTGTTCTTATTTCACCTCGCAACAGCGATTTAGCACTGCGACCATCTGGCCCTGACAAAATTAAAGCCTAACCATGAGGCTGGGCATTGTAATAATCTTATCATGGTCACATGGAATTGCAAACCAGCCTGTAGATCTGGTTCTTTTTTTAGCAGATTGTTAACATTGTTCATAGATGTTTTAATTTAAAAATGCAAGAATGTAGGCATCTCTACAGCATCTTTAAAATTATAATTCATATCCTTTCCTGCATGCATTTTTCTGAGAGACAGCTGGAGACTTGACTTTTGAGCTCTTGAGAATAGATTGGTAAGGTTACACCGTAGTTTGCATGTCCTTCATTATTACAATGAAGATGATGAAAGCTTCTGGTAACAAAAGGACATTTGGTAAACAAAGGCCAGCTGACTCTTGTATGAAAAGCAGATCTGTCTTTTTGTCCTAGTTACACACAGTGTGGCAGCCAACTTGCTATTTGCGAAGACCCTGGGGCTGGCACACCAGAGAGTCATGTACTTTCTCCAGATGATGTTTAAAAGCAGAGAGCAGCAGAAGATTTTTTGGCTGGGATAATTGCCTTTCCTTTTAAGTTTTGCTGTCTTACCTGACCACCACTGCTGTACAGCACCAGGGTCTTTTCTTCTGTCCTGTGCATGGGTGAGGAAGGGGTCATGGTTCACAAGTTCACCCACAGTGAAAGAGAAGCTGGCCCTTTTAGCTAGATGAGTGTTATTCTGTCATCTGCTAACTACCGCAGACTGATTAGAAACAAGCAGACATGTATTTGTTCTCTTGAACAAATACTTGACTGAATGTTGACAATTAGCCATAACATTTGTGCAGGCTGGCACCAGCCACTTCTGGTTTGATTTATTCCCCACTCATTCTCTAATTGTAATCAAGTCTCTTTTTCAGAGGAAAATTCCTCTTTCGTCTCCATTTTTTTTCATCTGTGAGGGTGGTGAGGCACTGGAACAGGTTGCCCAATGTGGTGAATGCTCCATCCCTGGCAGTGTTCAAAGCCAGGTTGCATAGAGCCTTGGGCGACATGGTCTGTTGTGAGGCATACCTGCCCACGCCAGGGGAGCAGGAAGTAGATTATCTTAAGATTCTTTCCAACCCAAACCATTCTGTCATTCTATGATTTTCATACCTGCCTACTAAAACATACTCTTTTTTAACCAGATAGACTAGGAAAGAGGAATAATCTCCTATTTCTAGTCTCTTCAATTTCCTTACAGTTAAAAAGGGAAAAAAAAAGGGACCTACTAACTTCTGCAGGATTCACTGGTGCTGTACTTAATTAATCCTAGCATTTTAGTTACCTTAGCCTTTAGAAATGTAAAGGGCTTGAGTCAGGAAAGACTTTCATTTACTGTTTGTGTCATTTTTAATTATGCCATTTGATTTCCTTTGTGGCCTCACAGTTTTTCTTGAGTGTTTCTTCAAGGCTGCTTGTGGAAAGCCCACCAAGCAGGAACCAAAGAGCAAGAATCAATGGCCACAAAAACTAAGTCCTGAGAAAACAAAGTAAGTATTAGTTTGTCAGTGTTACAGCTGAAAAACATACTGAAAACCAGTATTAAGTATCTTTCTTGTATTCTTCATTAGCTGTTGGGTATCCACCAGAAAGAGGGGGAAATACTGGGAAAATAACCCAGCAGGCAGGACAATTTCAGGTAAGATGCTATTTCTATTAGACTTAGCAGAAATAGTACCAGTGAGAAAAGGAATTACATGAGTTACCCTACAAGAACAGATTGGAAACAATCTAACATCTGAGGAAAAGGCAATGTTGCACATGAAAATAAAAAAGGAAGAGAAGAGAGGCTTTCAAGTATAAACACAATGGAGCATCGTTATCACAAAACAGAGCATTGTTATCACAGAACAGCAGAAAGGAGACCAAGTGGATTCAGGAGGCTTTATTTGCACCTTTGACATGATGTTAGAACAATTTCATGTCATTTGAAGAAAGGACCCAAGATCTGATTTAAAACCACTTTGGCCCTGTTTGGGTCTTGATATTTCAGGTATCAACTGTTGTTAGATTAATTCTCAGAACAAGTGAATCTAATCTGACTAATGGATATCCAGAAACACAGAGGGAAACCCAGGGACTGGAGTGTTTTAATTCTACTTGTGTTTTTTACCTTTACATGCTCCTTCTCCACTTTAGTAAATGCTTACTTTTCCTCCAGTATAGGGTATTTCTCCCTCATCCTAGATCACGTGCTTTTGCTTGCCAGAACATGCTGCTAAACTACTTCCATTAGCATTGCTGTAAATCACAGGGACAGCAAAAATTAGTATACAGTTGGGCATACTTTTATTGTCATTCCCTACGAGTATCATCTGGTAATATCATACACATTTGTGAACTGTGAGTTTTGTAAACATGGGTTGTAAGAGAAGCATCATTCTTTATGACTACAATGAATGGAAAGGCTTTCTCTTCCCTCCAAAACGAGAATATTTTATTCTGAAAGAAGGAGTACTAATGCCTTTTCTGAGATAAAAAGTGTCAGTAAGTCTTACTTCAAAGAAGAAAGCTTTCTAAAAGAATATAACAACAGCCTGTTGGAATAGAAGTTTTCGGAAGTAAAGCTGACTTAGTTCAGCTTTTTTGGAAGTAAAGATGATATAGCTTAGCTTCACTTTAGCTAATTTAGCCAAGCAAATTCATTCCAGGTAGCTATGCAATAGAGAAATCACAGCTTGGAAGGTGAAAATGTCCAATCTCTATAGCAGCAGCATAGCAGAATAACAAAGTACCTGATAATTATATTTATAATCTGTAATAAAGTGATAAAATACCTTCTTAAAGGGTCTTACTTTGAGTTATTATTGTTTAAATGGCTGCAGTCTGGACTACAGTCTAAATCAGCAAGGACTTGTCTAGAAGACCTCTGAGTAGAACCCACTCCTCCAGAGAATATACCTTTCTCTCTATATAAATAAAATTAAATGAGCATTCTTCACATTAGTTCGTGCTAGCTAATGATCTGTCAATGGTCTTGGCTCTCCTAGAACTGGAGCTGGATAAGGTGTTCCATTCCCATCCTGAGTTGTGTGCTTACTTCTGAATGCTGCTCCCTGAAAAACTAGAGGGTGCTCTGACATGATGGAATAAGTAAAGGTCGATGCCCTCTAAGAAAGGCCTAAAGCCATTAGTTGATAGCTGAATTGCTCCATGTACCTGAAGGCATGAGAGTACACAGATGAAGAGACTTGGAGTACAGTAGCCTTCCAGGTTTCTTGATCCCTGCTCCATGGTGAGACCCTGGGGTGTTGACAATAAATTGAAGTGGCATAAAAGGCTGCTGTCTACTGGCTAAAGATGTATCACGGTGCCAGTTAGCACTGGAGCCACACCAGAGTGCTTGGACCATATCCTTGTCAATCTCTCTGCTCAGGCTACTCCCTGACGCTAGCAGGAAGATAATGGGGGAAATGAATAACCTAGAATTTGCAATCTGTGGCCTTGGGGGACTTTGTTTTCTTTTTGGTGCCGTGCTGTCTTCTTTGTGCCATCAGACTGATGAACACAAAATGCACCACATGTAGAGAAACTGCAATAAAGGAGCAGGAAGGGTCTTGTGTTTAACGGTATGAGCGTGGTGAAGCTTAGCAAAAAATGCCCAGAAAACCTGTAGCTGCCCCATCCCTGGCAGTGTTCAAGGGCAGGTTGGATGGGCCTTGGAGCAACCTGGTCTAGAGGAAGGTGTCCCTCCACATGGCAGGGGGCTGGAACTGAATGAGCTTTAAGGTCCCTTTCAACCCAACCCAGACTGGGATTCTATAATTCAGCACTGGAGAAGAACTCAGGAGATCATTGCAGACAACGTAAAATAAAGTAAGATCATGCATAACTTGATGAAGAGTGTTTTAGCTGACTCCTAAAAGCTTCATGTGAAGACACCTCAGTATTTCTAATGGGGCCGTGGAATTGCTTAACAGCATATCCATCTGCTAAGAACTCAGCCAATTTGATGAGGTCTCTAATTGTTCCTATGCCAGTTTTCCCATCAACAGAATGGTATGCTATAACCAGGAGTATTTTTAGACAAAGTTATTCTATCTTCAGAATGCTTGAGATTGCATGTTAAAAAAAAAAAAGAAAAAAAAGTTTATCCAGAATCTGTTTAAATATCATGTTAAGAAGAATGGCATTAGAAATTGTTCAGCTACTTCCCAGGATCAAATGTTGTAATGCAGCTTCTAGAACTAGATTTAGAGGGATAAAAGGAAAGTCCAAACATGACTACTGCTAAGCTTTGGAGCTTGTTACTGTATATATTTTAATACTGTCTAAGCAGATTCCACTTAACTTTGTCCAATTCCTGAACCTTGGGGGGCCTCTCCAGTACTGTCTGACCAAGCTTAGGCACATGGTGTTGACACAGGAATTTTCTCAGAGGCCTTGCACCTCTTTCAGAGCTAGGGGTGAAACTATTCCAGGAATGAATTAGGGTTAAGTAGGGATGGGAACTTGCTGCTTTCATGAGGAGGCTTGAAGACGCATAATGAACGTGTTATGGGCTAACAAGATAGACAGCTTGATGTTCATCACAGCTATAACAAAAACACGAAATTGCATTTTCTCTTTCTGTGTTGAGTGGCATTAGGTTATCTGATCTCCTTTTTCCTCATGTATTCACTAATATTCTTTCCAATATTGATTTTTTTTCTTTTCAAAAGCATTGGTTGACTTCAGGTATAGTCACAAACAATGGAAATTGTGCTTTAGACATATAAAATGTTACATGGCGTTGAAAGCATTCTGAAATATTGTCTCCCAGAGACAATATTGTACAAATATGTATTTGTCATACAAAGTGGGTATTCAAAACTAACACATGCTACTGATATAAAATCTCTCCATGAGTATTCCTGAGTTTACAGTCCTGGCTACAGCAACGCTTAGGTGAAAGGCATGTGTCTCAATGTTAAGAAAGCCATTGCAAAAGTTTGGGACATGAGGTTTGGGGCATAACATCCCCTGAGTGTTTAAGTCTGCTCAGTGTGGCTCTTCTGTGGTTTGGAGAACAAGGTACTGAGCTCTGGCAGGAGAAGTGTTGATCACTTTCACTCAGAAATGCTGTCAGCATGCTAACTGACTGCATTGAATGTTTATCCAGACATGAGTTCTTCATCTTCCTCAGCCTCGGATGTGCACCTCCTCTCTGGGGATTGCTCCCACCCTCTGGCCATGCAGATGGGAGGCACCTTGCAGTGCTCACCCTGAAGATGGGTAAAGTGAGAGGCAAATGATGAAATCCTTCAAATGACTGAAGCAACACAAAAATATAGTCCGTGTCACTTATTTTTTTTCCTGCTTTCTCTCACACATTCTCCTCATGTTGATTTTCAACTGGGTATTTTGTTTTTTTCTGTCCCTGCCCCTTCTCACTAGGCATTTTGCACTGTTCATGTTGAATAGATGCGATGGTTTTGAAACAAGCTTGTTCAGTCCCTAATTGAGCATGGGCTTTTTGATTAGAGAAGAATTGCAGGAGAAAATGCTGAAGTTAGGGAGGTCTGGAGCATAACCAAATAGCTAGGTCAACATTTGCAAGACATAGATCACAATAGACAAATGCACTGCATGGTCACATATTGCTTATGACAGTGCTAACTATGATGGTCTGAAAAAGCTCTTAGTTTTCCCACTTTTCCATCTGGAGTCTGAACTCTGAGACTGAGAAAGGGCAGGTGGTGTTTTGGGGCTTTTTAGGACACAATCTGCTGGCTCAGCAAGGAGTTGATAAATGACTCCCCAAGAATAGTGAATTATTTGGTAATGGAAGGGAAGAGGACCAAGCTTCCATTCCTGCTCCCAGGCCATGGCACTAGAGCACTTGTCTGTGTATTATATTGTACTTTATTATGACAAGGAGCGATGTTTGTGTATGCACAGTTCAGAGCCCTTCACCAAGGCATACTAAATAAATACAATAAACTTGTCATAGGGAGCACTTTTGTGGTTTGTGACCTGTTTTTCCTTAGAAACATATTTTCCAAAAGTGAGATGAATGGGCTGAATGACTTTAGGGAATAGCCTATACTGTTACAATCCTTGTGAGCACATACTGAATCATTCCATCAAGTCTGCAAGCCAGCAACACCACCACCTCAAACATACAAAAGGGAAAACCAGAAAAAGTATGAAGTGCCTTGCTTTCCACGGTGGCAGTGTGTTGTGTTAGGAAGAGGCTGCACTAGTGTGCAGCTATCTAGCAGATAAAAACAGGAGTGCAAGATACATGATAAATGGGACGAACCAATGAAGGGAGCTTAACCAGTTGTGTCCCTTTTTAATTAAATTCTGTATTTCTGATCTTGGAAAGGAAACACTCTTTCCAGGCAGAGCTGGACTGAGCAGCTCAGCTGTTGCTGGGTAAATATCTCTGTGTTTAGGTTCCCCCAAGGTACTGGGGCTTCAGACACAACACTGGAACTTCCAGCGCCAAAGGGCGCAGAAGAACTGTGCCTTAGGTTTCATATAGATGTTCTTGCACCATGTTCAGCAGCAAGTCTGGTTAGCAAAGCTTCTATGGCACCATTTGGCACAGCTACATAGCACTCTGTATCAAACAAATGTGAACCATTGTGGTCTCATGGCTATTTTCTCTGTCATCTGCAAACAGACTGTGACCAGGCCCTGCCAAAGCATTACAAGTTGGTTAACTGGCACTCCACAGGTGGAGTTTCAAAAGTAATTAGTTATGGATGGACTTGAAATGAAGAACAGGACACTTTATTTCAAATGAAGTTAGCCACTTCACACACACGAAGACCTGCACACGTGAGAAGAGAGCTGTTCAGGGGAAATTTGCTTTCAAATCTGGTGTTACTGGGTTTGTTGCAGCTCAAAGTAAGGAGGAAGAGCCATCTGTGTGTCAGCAGGAAAGGAAAGAGTTTAAATGGCTGTAAAAGTGAAAATCTGGGCAGGAGGGGTATGAAGAAGATAGTAGTACAGTCAAACCAACAGATCAGGCTATGGTCTGAAGCAGCTGAATTTCAAAGGATTTGTTCTTCCTTGTGACAAGACAAGGAGACAATTTTTATTACTTCAGAAAGTCACCAGACACTAAAATCTATTCCATGCCTCCAGTTGCTTAAGAAAGGTTATTATTAAACTATCAGAAGGATGTCAAAACTTGTTCCTTGGCAGGCAGATGCTCTATCAGTGCAGAGAAGGGGTATGGGGAAGACAACTCTTGCTTTTATGTGCTCACAAACTTCTCTTGAATGAGGAAAGCAGTTCAAGCCCTCTAGCCCCAGGCACATTGTGAATGATGATGGTAATTTTAAGTGCCATCTTTGGTGTCAGGATTTTATGTCTGTAGTAAATAAAAAACAATTCAAATATAAAGAATAGTTTATCATTAGGAAGGGATTTTTTTCTTTTTTCTTTCTCTCTCTTGGGGTTTTATCAGTCTATGAAAATCAATAATGAGAATTTGGAGCTAACATCTGTTCTAAAGAGACATTCCCTTAGCTTCCTTTATTAGCTGAAAAGGGTGGGCGAAGGAAAATAAGCATGTAGCTTAATAGGAAATCAAAACTGGTTTGTGAGTTTGTGAATGTGTGTCTGGTCTGACTTATTCATGACTGTGATACACATGTAAAATATGCTGGTGGTGCTACATAGTCAAAAAAGCAGTTTGCCAACACTGTTAATTTACTATTTCCTTTTAATTCCACTGGGTGTGGCATAAATGTCCAAATACATCTATCATTTGGTTGGACTTTTCGTTAGCCCTACTGCAGCCCTGAAAGGTTATTTAAGTTTTTGCATATGGGAATGACCAGATGTGAAGACTTTAGAATGGAAAAGGGTAATTTCATATGTTGACCTCACTTGACTTTGCTTTAAAACAGCAAGTCCTTTGTGTCTTAAAACAAGTCTTTTTTTTTTTCAGAATAAATGAAATCCTTTTAAATTTTGCCTTTAAAACCTGCTTATTTAAGAGAAAATAAGAGTATTTTAATCACTGAGTTTGACAAAAGTGCTGTCATGGGGTATGAATGACGTGATGGGCTCCTCTGAGTAGTTTAGGTATGACGTAAATGTATGATGCAGAGGATGTCAAGGAGCCTGGTGCAGTGTGTTTGGATTATATGTGCTTACATCATGAAAAAGAGATCAGTGTCATGACATAGCACTTAATTAGGCCTATAACAAATTGGTGATTTGCTCCGTGTTTCACAGGCAACATTTGTTTGTGGTCTACACAAACATGGCCATTTACTGAAATGACGTTGCTGCTGGATACACTTTGTTTTGCTGCAGATGGACACTGACTGCTTTCCACTCACTTAAGAGAAAATCTCTTTTCTCACAGTACAGCTTCCAAAAAGCATTTTCAAGCAACGAAAATTATGTGATGCGATGAGAGGCAGTGGGTGAGCAGCAGAGCTAAAGGCTATTTTATTTCTGAAGTTTCTGAAGCCTGAGTGAAGACTCAGCCTGACTGACATTTCATCAGATGAGCCTGGGCTCCAACCACCAAATAGCCAATCAGAAGGGTGCACCATGAAGGGAGAGGCTACTTCCAGAGGACTACCTGTGGTCTATCAGCCAATGAACCGGTCACGAAATTTAGGCAAGAATTATCTGGACATGCATCATATCTTGTCAGTTATTCACTGAAAAAAAATAGATGTGCCTTTGGGCACACAAGCCCTTCAGTTAGAAACAGAGTTGACAAATTTAAAGTTGATTCAATATTAGCTCTTCGTGTGACATTTGTCATTTTGGACCTTTAGAACATCCTGATCAAAAGCACTTGTTGTTTTGGTTTTTTTTTCCAGCTGTCAGAAAGTCTTGCAGAATGACTGTATTTTCTTCATGCATTTTGCCTTGGTTATGAACTCAGTGCATCATGAAAAAAGGTGTAGTTTATAAAACTATAAGAACTGTAGTCAACAAACAATTCAGACCACATAGCCAAGACCTTGTTTTCAATGTGTACGTGTAACTTCCACACCCAACATGCTGATTACACTGCATACAAGAGCTAAAGGAAACTAGTTTTCTAGTCAGCCAAGTGCCACCAAATACATATGGAAACTATATGGGCCTCATAACATATGTTCAAAGCACTCTTCAGATGTGCCTGGGCTGCTTAACAATGTTCAAGCAAAACAAGAGAAAAGGCAGGAAAAAAATAGACTGAAAAACCTTCCCTAATTGTGAATGTTTTGACTAGGTAATGTAAAGATACCACATGAGTATGAGAAGCAGGCTTAGATCACATTTTCCTGGCTTCTGGTGGTTTTTACCAAGGTTAGCATTGTAATGTATTAGGAAGATGTTGGTTTTATTTTCTTCAGAGAGTAGCTGTAGCATGAAAGAGAGAAGGGGGGAAGCAATCACTAGATCACAGTGAGCCTTTCTAAACATTAGATGGTTGGCTCCCTCACTGATGTCAGCAGGATAGAACTGAAGACACTGGGCCTCCCTCATCCTTAGGGATGAGTTGAGGAAACACGAGGAAGGATGAAAAGGGTGTGGCTTTACTGCAATATGTAATCAGAGACACAGGCATGTTTTGGAGGGTTCAGCAGTGGGCAAACACCAGTCATAATACTAGGAGTAACAGCAATCCTCACTGTATTTCTAACTGACCATTGCAAAATGTTATGTTTAATGCTTTGCTTCTAAGGGCTGTAGAGAATGACTGCAGGTTACTTTATCTGTGAATAATGTGTTGTTTTCACAGGCAACATGAATTGTTTCAGATGGTGAATGAACTGAAAGAATAAAAGCCTGAGAGCAATAGGAGCAATTATTTCCTCAACCCCATTCCAACTTCACCTCTTGGTGACAGTGTATTTCCACTGGCTGTCGTTAAAGAGGTAGAAAGGGCATTCATAGAACAGTAACACTGTTCCCAGAACATGGAAGTCATCCTTGGACTCCACTTTTTCTTTCCTCCTCCACTAGCTGTGTCTGCTCATTTGCTTATCAGTCCCTCCAGCACATTAGACCTTCATGGTGATCCCATCTCTTACTCATGCTTTACTCATTTCCCAACATGGCTATTACTGCTTTTCAGTTTAGTCTTCCTAAATCCCTGCTTTGAATTTGAGGTCAGTAAGAGTGCAAATATGGATGAAAGTTAATATAACATTAATCCATAGCAAGTGCATGTAAGGGTATAAAATATTGTGTATTCCAAGAACAATAAATCAAGTTTCAAGCCTTACTGCATTAATTTACTATTAGTTGCATTGTTAAGCAGCAAATTTCTATTTGCATACAGTAAACAGATTGACATGCCAGGCTGGATGGGGCTTGGATCAGCTGGGTCTAGTGGAAGGTGGCCCTGCCCATGCCAGGGTGTTGGAACCAGATGAGCTTTAAGGCCTCTTCTAACCCCAACCGTTCTAGGATTCTATGACACATTTTGTTCCAAGATTGCAAATTTGGGCCACTTTGGTAAATTTTAGCATGGTACACCTTTAGTGAAGCAACAGCAATAGAGCTGAGCACGACAGCTCAGCTCAGCTGGTAGCTGAGAAAGGAAGGGCTTGCAGTTGAACTCCTTGCCAGCCATTCTGTCAATTCACAAGATGGCTCAGGTCCCTATGAGTTGCAATCACAAACATAAAACTCTGCAGACTGCACCCATCATGTGCCAAAAACAAGTCTGTACCTCTTCCTTCTACTTGTGCAACTTAAGAAAGGAGAACACTCGACATTTTTCAAGTGCGTAATCTTGATCCTGGGTACACTGTCCTACTGCAAAATGCTTCTCTATAATCCTGTATTATCCCTGTTCTCTTAATAGCAAAATAAAACAGACAGGATGCCTCCTCTTCTCTACACTTTAAAGCCACAGCCTGTACCACCCTCACCTTCCATGTGTGCAGTATCTGTAGACAGGCAGCCTGCCGAATGCTAGAGCCAGCATTCATGATGTTTAGATAAAAGGATGAAGTGCCAACATGGAAGTACTTTTCTATAGTAGTAGACACAACTATAGCAGACGCTGTATTTAATCACTATTCCATTCACTCCCTGTGCAACTTCCATCCTCTACACAGGACAAGGTGTACAGACTTGTAAGCTCCTATACTTCAGCAAGAAACTCCTGATGCTGTCTCCTCAGCCACCCTTGATAGCTGTAATCTACTCTTGACTATTTATGTCAAATCCTGCAACTGTGCATCTGCTGTTTCAGGCTATTTTAGCACCTAAATCGTTTGGCAGTAAACACTTAACTTCTCACTGTGGGTCTCAGAGCAAAGGCAGAGTGCAAGAAAAGGTAATTTTCCCTGACACCTCTTCTGACAGAGCCATATCTGAACTTACTCATTACTCTTTGAAAATGACACAGTTCAGGCTGACAGTTTAAGGTGGATGATTTCCTTAAGGAGGAAGCTTTATTAAGTATGTGTGCCTGAAGATATACTTTCCCCTTCTTTCTCACAGCATTTATACCATGGTCAAATGTCAAGGTTTTCTTGGTTCCTTATGTCTCTTCTGCTTGAGAAAAGGAAAGGAAAGAAAGCAAAATGGCTTCTAACATGGGAAAACAGTATTTTCCTCACCTTTTAGTAAAAGCTGAGGTATCAATTTCCTCAAAGACAATACTTTGAAAAATAAAGAACTCATCCTGAGGCAAACACCTGCCTAAAGCAGTCATTCTGAAACAACACAAGTCTGTCACAGTTTAAAGATCCTGTTTGCAGGTACTTTGACTAAAGGCAAGTGTTGAGCAGCTCCATCATAGATAACACATCTGGCTACAGGGACTTCTAACACTTAGGTACAGTTTAGTGCTGCTGAACTTGTGTTGCCAGCAGCTACTGAGAAATGTGTTGTTATATATTTTGCTGCTAAAGTTAGCACTGTTGAGCAACCATGTAGCTAGCACACCATGAACATCCCATATAACAAGGAAAATAAAAAGCACCCCAAACTAGGAAGTATCCATCAATAACCTGCATCTAGGACAAAATAAAGAACTGAATCAGAAAGAACTTTCAAGTGTGCACAAGAAGCAACAAATAGGAAGAGGCCTGTTTGCACGAACTTCAGTGATAAAATTCCCTGAACAGGAAAAGCTTTTGCAATACGATGTCAATAGTTTTCATAATTCTCCAAACTAAAAATTTCCTTGGGTTGTTTCACTGGTGTTCCTAGTTACAGCAAAACATATCAGATTATTAAGAATTAATCTGGTAAATAGAACAGCTTTGGATGAATTAGAAATGTTTGAAATGCCATACAAACTCTTTTATAACAAAGCTCCATAAATATTAACAACTAGAATACAATCACTTAATATAGGAAGTTAACAGATGATTCTTTGCATATTTTGAACGTGTATACACCTGAGAGTCAAAACCCAAGACTCCTTAGAAATCTCTCTCGTTCAGGAATGGCAACTTTGAAATCCAGAACTGAGTTGCTTTGATGCTATGTTTGGAGCAGTATCCGTATTTAAAGTCACAAAAAGAGATTTTGTCTCTCCCCAGGTCCCCTGCAGTTTAAGCCTTCTATGCGTGTGCAGTATGGTCACCACCATACAGCTCTGAAGCTGCCTGGTTTACAGCCAGGAGTATTTATTTGGCCTAAATTGCAGAAAACTAATTTTTCCTGGCTCCAAATCAGAAAACAGTTTTGGATGATTACTTCTAGTGGTGATTTAGATACACAGGTATATGTGAGATCATACAAAGGTAATAACTAATAAACCCTTTTTTCTAAATGCAGGTTAATCTGGGTTCATGAAACAAGTTTTTCAAACAAGAATGACAAGAGTTACGTGCCTTTCAGTGTGTTTTACTGTCAGCTTAGCTCATTCTGATCATGTAACTTTTCAGAGCGACAAAAAGCTACTGCTGACAAACAACTCTCTCAAATCCAGTCAGTAAGAAGCCACATTGTTCCCTGGAGTAAACACACTGTCAGGCACTATTAAAATAAGTTACTAGACTACTAAAAGTTTGCCGAATTACAGAATGAATGATAATGGAACGTATTACTAAAGGTAATTTAATCTTAATTAACAATGAATGTAATCACATTTAGTTGTTTTCTTCCACATTTAGAATACTGAGACACACGACTTCCTTATCCGTAGAGCCTCTAAGAAGCTAACTGTTCACTTAGCTGATTTAGCAACCCTATGTAACATGCAACAGTAGCAGCAGAATGTTTAGAAACCTCTTCTCATAATACTGAAGGAAGCCGGGGAATCTTCAAGGCCTGGCTTTGAGCAATGTGGTCTAGTGGAAGGTGTCCCTGCCTGTCGGGGTGGAACTGGATGAACTTTAAGGTCCCTTCCAACTCAAATCAATCTACCTGAGATTTATCCGAGACCTAGATCTCTAAAACTGAATACACATGATATTTTACACAGAGCAGTCCAAGCTGTCAAATCCCATGTCTGTGCCTTCTCAGCAGCTAGTTAGACATCACTACAATCCTGGTCCTTACCTTTATTCATATCTTGTCTTAAAATAAGATATTGATAGATAATTTGAGGAATTACAAGTTTAGAAAACGAAAGCTGAAACAAAAGCTTAGGCCACAGATCCCACTTTTAATATGTTGAGTACAGTTATCACAAAATGTCAGGAACTATTCGGACAGTAAGCACTAAAATATGGTCATGAAACGTATCCTAAAGTCACAATGATCCTTATTCTTGTATGAGTGGTCTTATTGCTATTGCTATATTTATAATTTTGAAGTTTCATTAAATAAGTCTATTAAAAAAAAAAAGACAAATATAAACAGAAAACAAAACAAAAAAACCCCACAGCCAACCAAAAAAAAATTATAAATTTCCATAAAGCTCAGATATACATCAGACACCCCTTCAAGAATTACATCAGGAGTGCCAGTACTGTCTTGACATTAATCAGCACGTGTCATCTCAAGTTAGTTGCATTATGATCACTACTACTATACATGATGGTGTGTTAGCAGGAGGAGGAGCAGCCATTACGAGGCAGCTATCCAGCATGAGAGGAGACTTGATGATGCTTTCCTGTCTTTCCCTGTCAGAACTTCTTCCATGCTCTGATGTTTGCCAGAAGGGCACAGAAGACACTCTCTAGTTGTTACTGCACAAACAGAATGGTGAAGGCCATCACGACACAGCAGACAGCCACGTATGGGCTCTTCCGTTCACCTGAAAGGAAAGGAAAGAAAAAACACCAAACCAAACCAAAATTTGGGCATGACTAAGCATATCTAGGCAGCTCCTAGCCTAACATGGTAATTAATCCCATTGCAACTGCAAATTAATATTCAACATTTCTAGCTGGAAGAAATGCTATTACAACTACAGATGGGTAACTGAGGAAGAACACGCATGGGGGTGGAAAAACTAAGACGTAGGACAGGATATATTTCAGTTTAAAGACATATTGGGAGGTGTTTGCTTTAAGCAAAGGCTGACACAAGGATTTCTCTTTTACTACAAACCATCTTTTCTGAGATGCAGTTTCCAGAAAATATTAAAAAGAAAAAAACCCAATATATTGCCGCTGTTTCTTAGTGACAAAGAGAGTCAGAGGGCAGGCACTGGAAAGCTGATCAAGACACCAAACCTTTCACTGGCTGTCTTCTCAATTCTGGCTAAGGGCTATCACTGCTCAAAAGCTGTTCTGTGTCAGCTGAGGTGTACCTCAATGCCCCCTGGCCACAACAGCTGCTATATGCAGTGTGCATCCTCTATGCGTGGCATCTTATAGTAGCCAGCTAACTGTGTGGGGAGCTCACAGCTGCCCAGACACGGCCAAATGCCTATCCTATTTCTCCACTATAGAGATAACATTGTTAGCACGTGGAGAGGGTCTGGTGCAGAGATTTTCAGAGTGGTGATAAAAATGGTCAACAGGTCACAGAATTTGCACAGACACCTCTATTTCTGACTCTTTCAAATAAGTGTCACAGTTTCCGCGGGCAGACTGTGGCTGAAAGTTAAATTTACTCCATTAACAGACTTGTATTTGGTGGCAAAGGCACTCAAGAAATGTATATTCCCACCCATTTGGTCAAGAACAAAAATGCTACAAAGTTCTCTTGTTCTGCAAATAAACTACGAAAAAAAAAAAATTGTCTTAGGTAGGCAACTCTAACACAATCAGGGGAATATTAGTATACTGCTAATCAGACTGCTGCCTATTTACATGGACAATTCCTCTATTTATCCAGGTGTTTTTACTCTCCTACTTTACACTTTCACATATCCCTAGAAGTGTTCAAGGCCAGGCTGGGCAGGGCTTGAAGCACCCTGATCAAGTGTCTAGTGCAAGGCATCCCTGCGAGTGGCAGGGGGCTGGAACTGGATGAGCTTTAAGGTCCCTTCCACCCAAACCACACTGGGATTCTACAATACTTAAGCATTACTCTTCTTTAATCCACTGACTTCTCTGGAGAGCAGAATTCCCTGCTCTGGATGGCACTTCCAGTCTACAAAACAAGAATGTCCTCAACATAACAAGGACATGGAAATGTTGGAACAAGTCCATAGGGGGCCACGAGGATGACCAGGCTGAGAAAGTTGGGGCTATTCAGCCTGGAGAAGAGAAGACTTGCGTGGAGACCTCACAGCAGCCTTCCAGTATCTGAAGGGGGCCTACAAGTATGCTGGAGAGATACTGTTCGTCAGGGACTGTAGTGACAGGACAAGGGGTAATGGGTTTAAACTGGGGAAGTTCAGGTTAGATATATGGAAGAAATTCTTCCCTGTGAGGGTGGTGAGGCACTGGCACAGGTTACCCAAAGAAGTGGTAAATGTACCACACCTGGCAGTGTTCAAGGCTAGGTTGGACGGGACCTTGGGTGACATGGTCTATTGTGAGATGTCCCTGCTTGTGGCAAAGGGTTTGAACTAGTTGATTTTAAGGTCCTTTCCAATCCAAACCATTCTATGATTCTATGAAAACTGTCAGGAGGTGTCAACACAGCAATGACTCTTTAAATTAAGAAAATTCCTGGGTTTGTGTGTTCAGAAGCATCAAGACAGCTGGACCTGTTTATTTAAAAAACCCCAAACTTCCATTTCCTTTTGCTGTGCAAGGTTTTTTGTCCTACTATAAATCAGCTTTTCTGAGACACAGTTTTCAGAGAAAAATTGAAGAAAAAAAACCTGCCAAGGCTCACCAGAAGGACTTTCAAATACAGGAGGAACTAACTTTACACAGCAAAAGTGAATACTTGTAGAGACAACTCCCATACGCAGAAGAGCTTGCTGCAGCGACATTACAAGATGTTGTCATGATCTAGCATATACTTAATTAAACGTCAAATAACTGAATAAATTAATGTCTGCAGTTTCACATCTGTTTAAAATAAATTTTTGAGTAAGTCCACCTCCTATAGTTTAGAGTATTACAATTTTCATATGGGCTATACTTTCGTGCTCTTAATTTTCTTAAAAGAGAACCCACCATGTGGCAGGATTAAACATCATTTTGCACAACGTTGTAAATATGTAACCACTTGTTGGTTATTCAAATCTTATGCACATGTGAAAAGGTTGCATAAACATACTGGGCAAGTTAAATGTAAAGAAAGTCAGTAAGCATTTTCATTTCTTAAAGCATGCACTTTCTACATGCATTTGTGATTAACACAAATAAAATGATGGGAATCAACTTCAAAGCCCATTTCCCATACTGAGAATATGGAACTGCTGAAAATGGAAATACG
The DNA here is from genome assembly GCA_009867235.2 of Psittacus erithacus. Classification (NCBI taxonomy): domain Eukaryota; kingdom Metazoa; phylum Chordata; class Aves; order Psittaciformes; family Psittacidae; genus Psittacus; species Psittacus erithacus. The sequence goes on along the minus strand of WYDI02037867.1, from coordinate 84,773 downwards.
CAGAATGAATGTTAAGATGCCACATTCTCCTCTGTCAGTTAAATTGCACCACTCTGATGTAAGTTGAAAAGAAATTAGTGTTTTACATGAAGACAAAAGGATGCAGTTCAGTATGGGGAACAAGAATGCATGCGTTACCCTGGGTGCAGCAAATGTAAACTTGTTAATGTTACTACATGATGGGAAAACAAGACTGTTCCAGATGAACCACAGTTCTTAACTTTATCAAGTTGACAGGGGCCTCATAAAACCTCTTTTGTACTCCTTTAAATAGTTTTTAAAACAGTTTGCTGTGCACAGCTAATGGAAAAAAGTATGCTTTCATATTAACAAACTAAAAAGATAAGGTAAGCTAAGATGTTCAACATCAGACAAATCTGAATGCAGCCGAATTTTTACCTTTTTCTTCTTTCCTGCTATAGCTCAAAATACATTTCTGACGGCTGTCACCTTGCCAGTATCTTTCAATTACAATACCAAAATTGGTCCTGCTATGTCTATTATCTAAATAGCACAATGTCTGCAATCATTTTAACAACACGTCTTCACAAAACCCTGGTTTTTGTGTCAATGCTTTCTGACATACTGAAAAATGTATGTTATGTCCCCTTAAAAGCCTGAGAATTCACAAGAGGGAACCACACATTTTTCCTTTAGGTTCAGCGACAAGCAGGAAGATCTACAATTACAAGTTCAGTGCTCCTGCTCTGCACTAACAGTACTATTTGAAGAACATAGTTTTGCTGATGGATATGTCAATTTTAAAAAATCTTGGATCTACTTTAATGCTAAGAATGAACTTCTGTTGCATATTCCCATTTCCGTCTCAAAATAAATTCAGAATAAGGATTAAATACGAGTATTATGGGAAAGTGTCTAAAATCAAAGCTGATCAGCCTGCTCATAGATGCCACTTGACACCAAAAGCTTTGTGTAACTCAAAAGCGCACAGAAGAAAACTAAAGAGAGAAAAAAAAGATACTTGTGATCAAAGAGAACCTTACTGCATTATGAATTTAATGTTTTTTTATTACTACAAGGTAAGTATCTGGCTTTTGTCAGCAATCCTGTAGAATTTCAGACAACAGTTTATAAGGAATCACAGATTTCTTTGTGTGTTAATAAGAAGTATGCCCATGGTTATTTTGTGTAGTAAAACATGCAAAAGATTTTTGCAATAACACCACATATACGAATTGATATTTGAAAATGTGGTCTTCCATGATGCTAAGTAAGACAGTCATACCATGCATCCTCCCACCTTCACCATATATCAGGGAGAAAAAATCTGCATTTTTTAAGGTGATGTATGATATGGCTTTTCTTCCTACAAGGAAACACTACCCCAATGAATAATGCATACTCTAGAAAAAGAATTAAAGATTTCAAAGAAAAAGAATTACCAATCCTGGCGCATTTCCAGAATATTCCCAATAGTCTGTGAAGAAAAAATAAATTAATTAGTCTCTTGGTTTAATAAAATAACTTAAGTCAACTGGTTTTCCTTCTTCTACGCTAAACCAGCCCAAATTAACAGTAGTTTATCAACTTGACATTCTTCTTGACATCAGAAAACACCAGACACCTGCACAGAGGTGTACAGGCTAGGAACTAAACAAGTGACAAAGTTCTTGCTAAGCCTAGTAAGGCTTTTCGCATGCAAGAAAACTAAGGTGCTCTTAGTCAGTGTGTGTTCCAAATCTAAAGATTTAATCAGAATTTTACATTCTACATTAAAGTAACCCAGACAGAAACTTATGAAAAGAAAAACACAGAATAAAAAAATACTGGAGTAGGAAATATTGCAGATGGGAAACTTTTTGTGCTAAGATTTTGAAGCAAGTTTTCCTTCAGGTGAAGGAGATGATAAACCTGAGTACTTTAAATTTAATGCTTTGTAGTTTCTCTTTTGTATTTTCCTAAGCAATAGTAGATAAAAATGCCTTTTATAGCAGAGTGTACTCATAGGTGTAATCCGATGTAAAACACTTGTGTTGAAATAAATAGCAAAACAATTATTCAGATTTGGTTTTATCCTCCCACAAAGGTTTATCTTGTCATGTCTCTAGTGCTGACTGCCCAACATTAATTCTCACAAGTGAAATAACACAGGAGAAAATCAGGATTCAATTATTCAGAACACATCCAAAGGGATGTACAAGCATGTATGTCCCAGATTTATAATTGCTCTGTGAACTAAAATAATTTCATATTGACCATTCAAGAGGAACATGAGTGAAGACTGCTTTATGATATGAGGAAGAAGAGAAGAATACTGAAGGATCCTCAATTAGAGGCCAGCTTTTATCCTAACAAATGCTGGTCAAAACTGCGTTGAAAGCTTGTCTACAGGAAGGTTTCTTTCATAGTATGATTGCATACTACGAAATGCAGTAAAAACATCTGGATTCAACTATATCATCTATTTGTAGATTTATGGACAAAAAAACCCCTCTAATTATTTTTCGTCCTTCTCCTGATACGCTTATCACCAGTAACTTCTATGTTATTTGTGGGGTTCTATCTACTACCTGCTGTGATGGCAGTTCTCCAAGTGCCCTCCCACAGTGCTCTGAACCCATACCTACAATGGTTTCATTCTCTGTCTTCCCCATTTCTTGGTCTCTGAAAATTGCCTATTTTTTTATCTGCATAAATGCAGACAGGTAGTTTTGGGCCACTTGCTCATACTACTTCAGTAGTCAATGTATCCTGTGTTGTTTTGTTGGGGTTTTCTGTACTACTTCGTATTTTAGGGCCTCTTTTATGGTCTTTGTTTACTCCAGCATCCCTCTGTCTTTCCATTTAACAGACTCCCCTTTATTTCTGAAACGAAAGTCTGGCGTTGGCAGGTGAGAACCAAGTGTTCCAAGAGACAGCAAGTGACTGAGGTTTTCGAAGTCAAAGTAAAATGCATTGTGAACAGCATTCCAGCATTTTCATTTTTTAGAAAGCACGCCCTTTCATTTGTGCTTTAGATTGTTTTACCTCAAGCCAAAAGTATCTCTGTATTGTCAAAGCTCATTTTTTTCTGCTTTTATATAGCTTCATAAGCAGAAGTAATAATCCCTGCCTGTAGACCATCACACTGTTCCTGTCTAAGAGGTCATACAGTAAAGTAACATGAAGATATATATGCACTTTTTGAAGATGCACCCAGGTAAAAAGGCATTCATGTGTAAATCTTACAGAGCAAAACACACAGTCCCATTAGTACTGTATGGATGGCACATAAGACTCTTGAAACTGTTGTTACTCTCTGTAAAAGTAACATTTATGGATCACTGCTGCAAAGTCAACATAAAAACTTCCACAGTAAAGCATTTCATGTAGCCGTCTCTCAAAAACCTGCCCAGGAGCTCAAACAAATAAAATGTTACTATTCTTTTCTTATACATATTTGAAGAATCTTACCTAGGAAAAAGCATATTAACTCCTTCAGGCAGTCTATAAACCTGCTGATTTTGCCTCACAATCTCAGCAAGGGTATTTCTTTGCCTTCTCAAGGTTTTCTTGATTGTGTGTAAAGATGTGAGGTTATAACTGAAGTAACGTACATCGTTCCTAGCCCCAGAAAAACTGCTTCTTGGCGAAAATACGAATTTTCCTTTCTGATGTACAATACAGTTAGAAAATGGCTTCCATCATTCATCCTCATTGCAGTTAAAATTTATGATCTTAAAATCATTACTGATTTGAGGACTGACAAGTCTTCCAACACCTGACAACACTATCTTTTTAAGAGGCTTATGCTGCTATTAGAACAGCTCAGTACATCTGTTTACCCACATAGTTTGCAGCTGAGCAAAAGCAAATTGAAGTCTGGGCCTCCTAAACAGCTATAAGAACAGCCTCTGGATGATCTGGGGAACTTGCACTGGGAGAAGAGCCTGCACAGGCCTTCTGCTCCCCTGGATTTTTCTATTACTGCTAATCTCAGGTCCAACATGTGCATCTCTTCAAGTCAAAACTTGTTTTGTTTAATCATTTATTACAGAAATGATGCTGTCTTGAATGAATCTGCTCCAAAATAATTTCTCTCGAAGCAACTACTCAAAGTAATTGCACTGTTCTTTACTTTCCTCATCATGTTCATCTTCACCCTCAGTATCATGCAGGTTAAATATGTCAGACTGGCTTGCATACCTGCTGCTTTCTGGGAGCCACAAGTCAAATGTGTATGAGCTGCTGCATATTCCTGGTTTTCAGTGTCAATGTTAGAAGTACTGATGGTGAAAGTGGTGCTGGTTTTTGGACAACAAAAAATACAAATGAATGAAACCCAATAAGATGAGAAAGGTTTAGTGGGGCTTTAGACTTTAGATGCTAGACTGGGCATGCTGAAAAACGCAGCTGCCATGTGTTCACCAGGCCAACCTCATTGCCACAGCAGAAGGAAACGTGAGAGGCACCTCACTGCAATGCTTATGGCAAGTTAAAGGAAATCTCTGCTGCATTTAAGCTAACACATCTTTCTGCTTAGCATGGAGGTGAGAATTATGTTGTGGTATGCATTTTCCTCTAGTTAGCATGAAACAGTCAATCTCAACTTGTTTTCCCAACCTTAAATGATATTGCCCAAGAAAAAGCACACAGAAACACCCAGATGCGTCAGGGAAAATGAAGGTCTAAAATTCTGTTGGCTTGGTAGGAAAAGACACATTTTCGTAGAAGTCAACAGGTTGAAATACTGTATTAAGAGGATGGGTGACATCACTTTGCAATACAGTCTTCACAACTGTAGGAAAATAACTGAAATTGGGGAAAATGAGGAAATATGGCTTTGCAAAGTTCAGCTCAGATGCTGTAATATTAGAGCAGCTTTTACAGTTGCTGATCCCAGGGAAACAGAAAAGGTCTGTATGAGCGCAGTGCAATATCCTTGGAATGGGGAGTAGAGTGGTACGGAGGTACCAAGGCTCATCCCCGTTACCAGGAATAAAGATAATCACATAGTTGCCATCAAGAAAGGTGGATTGAAACTGCTGTCTCAGCAATGATGGTGAAATCATGTCCTGCAGCTGAACCTTTGCTCATTATAATGTCCTTAATAGTAACGGACCAAGGAAAGAGTTAAAGAGTTTTCTTCAAATTCTGCATTGTCTTAATACAGAATAGGGAACAGGTATGTTCTGTTCTTGCTAGTTAAACTGTGTATTGCCTTAGCTCGGAATAGGGAACAGATATGTTCTGTCTTTGCTAGTTAACTGTAACACGGAACAGAATAGGCAACCGAAACACATTGTTTAAAATCAGGGACCCTGCTCCCTCAAGAAGATGAATGTCTGATAGGAACGTGTATCAACTAGTTTCTAAAGGACTTGAGATTGCCAGCGGGGGCAACTGTGCCAAGGGTGATTATGTATGACTAGAGTCACTCAAGCTCCACCTAAAGTAAAGAAACAGTATAAACTGGTGAAAGAGCAGGGAGATGTTTGGGAAGAAGCTCCCATCGAAACGTCTGGGATCAGTCGATGGGCTGGATCTCTCTTCTCCCCCCCACAGGGACACCTACTGGGTAAGATCTCTGTGTTATGCGCATTTACTAACATCTTCCTAGCTATTTAGTATTATCACCAATCAGTTATTGCAAATCAAGTCTGTTCTCGCAGTCAGTCACTATCACCGGCTATCTTGAATCTGTATCCTGTCACGAGTAATAAATTTCTTGATATAAGTTTCCGGAAACTGATTATAAGGGATTTGGCCTGAAGTGCTGCTTGTCATAGAGTCCCTGAATAGGCTGGGTGAACACCCTCTGACTTGGCAGGACTGCCCAGGGTGGGCAGGCAGGTTGGATACAAAGGCCTCATCCCCCTTGGGAAACGAGCAGGCTACCTGGTATCTTAACATGACACCAACCAACAGAAACATGTTTCTTTACTTACTATCAACGGATTTAAATCTTCACCAAAGTTACCATTCACTTAGTCAGAAATCAACATTTCTCTTGTCACTTGAATATTTTATCACTACTTTCTTATGCCACTAATTTGGAGCAGGAATAATCAGGTAAGATCACCTCTGTGGTAAAATGAAATATCACTAGAATGTGTTTTACCCAGTATGTCTAGACATTTCAATTTGAGCATGGAATATGTTCGCGAAGAGGGACAGGGTTTGACAACATATGAGCTCCATGTAAACATCCTACCATTCAGGAAACAAATTTCATTGTTTCTAGGCCAACGTTCTGTTTTCTAGTACAAAGTACTCTAGAAGCTATATATAAAAAACAAAATAGTATGTCCAACATCTCTACAAATACAAACCTACAGATCAAACACCCAACTCCTCCACTGTGTCAGCACCCTTTGAAAACGTATTATGAAGAGAGTTCTATTGTATTCCAGAGAGATTTGCTTTGAAAATAAACAGAGTAGCTCCAGATTAAAGGAAACACTCCTTGCCAAGAACAGCACTAAAATTTTAATCAGTAAAAATAAATATTCTTACTTCTCTACTGTGTACACCTCATTGACTATTGTGTTATCTTCCATGAGCAGACACTCAAATTTCCCTTGTCTCCCTCCCCTCCGCACAGTCCTTCATGAACTCATCCTTTCTTTCCATCTTTTATCAAAAGAAATCTCTCATGTCAGTGACAACATCACAGCCTCATATGAAAGGACCCAAGCATTTTCACGTTAGAACTCCAAACTGAAAAAAACACTCAGCACACTTTGGGTATCTTACATTGCTAAAAGAAAACCCGTATAATAAACCAGCAACTTCAGATGCTAATTACAACAAAGGTTTTCAGGAGACAAACACTGAAGGTTTTTTGGTGAGAAGAGTCTACTTAAGACTTGACACGTTTTCTGAAAATAAAATGCAGAAGTGGCAGAAAACGGCTAAAAAAAATGCAAAACAAACCCAACGCATTTTCTTTTACAGCAAATTATCTAATGGAAAAAGTAGACAAGTCAAACACTCAGTGCTCAAAAGCCTGCCTGATTTTTTCCACTTAGAACATCACCAGCTAGAATTATTCCTACTTCTGTAAATACTATCTCCTTTGTATTATCCTTGGGTGACAGTATTACTGAAATGCTAAGCATGGCCATAGTGTTTGCGAGGTCAAAACTGCCCAATTGTTACCTTCAACTCACAGCATTTAAATCACAGCTCTGCATACTGCTCATTGCACCCAACATACAGTCATATTTATTTTTAGTACAAAGAAAATTGGTAAACCAAAACGTGAATTAAGGGTATTAACAGTACTAAGTGAGGCACAGATCTGGCTCTGTAGCTGTCCCCATTTCCCACCACCCCCAAAAATGTGCTGTTGAGCAGGATAGAGAACTGTTTTGCAGCAGTATTGGCTCAGCAACACAAAGCATATTCTGGGAGAATGGGAACACAAATAAGAAAAACACTGGTCACTTAGGAACATGTCTATAGGAGTAAAAGTGAGACCTGAAGTTAGTGTGACCAAAGGACAAAAAAAAAAAAAAAATTAGCTTTGAAAAACTCTTCTACAAATTCCTTCATCTTGATGAATACAAACCAAGGACTTAAAAAGATCATTACAAGCAAAGGGTCGCTTCCTTTAAAAAATACTTATTTTTTTAGTTACAGATTATTGCTAAGGATGTGTTTCAAACTTGTACCTCCAAAATAACTATCTTGAAAGCAAACAAAAATCCAGCTTCTGCTTTTAATATTTTTTTACCCACCCTAAGAACAAAAAATAAATCATCACAGCAATAGCCACATGTAGGAAAATGTTTCCTTTATGTCACTCATTTTTGTATTTTTAATAAGCATCTAATGAGAAAGTTGGAAATCCAGAAAATAACTAATAAAGCAGTATTAGCTGGCTTTTTTAATAGAGTTAATAAATTCTTACTATAAAATTGCAACCAAGTGCTTGCATTCTATTGTACGGTACAAATTGAAGATTTTTATTTTTAAAAATGAGACTTTTTCAAAATAAGATTTGTATTATCACACACCATTAGAGGATACTAAACCACTGCAGTTAAAACCAGCTTGTCTATTTGTAAAACGAAGTGACTACATACCCGGTTTTATTTTTGTCCAGTAAGCTGGGAGCCAAAGATCTGATATAGGCACATGTGCATATAAGCAGCAAGACGACTGTCAGTAGACTCTGAAAGTTGAAGATGGCAGACTACAGAAGAAAATTAGAAAAAGAAAAATTACATCCTTGCAGACGAAAACTTCCCTTGCTGCCTAAGATGGAGAAAATAGGTAATCCCTTAGACAATGCTCATCAAAACTAAAAGTGAAACCTGCAGTGCCAGTGAGCTAGAAATTCCATTAGCAACACACTGTGCACAATGGCAGTTTCCTTTCCACAAATGGTAGCTTTCCCTTCTCAATCCATCCCAAGAAGGGTAAAGATACAGCAGGCAAATGTAAAGGTAAAAAAACCTTACAGTTTTGCTCCAGGCACCTGTTCCAAAGCCGATTTGTGGAAACCCATTAGCAGCAAGCTAAGAGTAACAAAAAACAAATGCTCCAGCTTGGCCAAGAACACAAGTAACTGTGGTTTGCATCAATATAACATGGTGGTGGTGGTGAAAGTAGAGGTGAAGAGTAACTGGTAGGTAAAACAGGGACAGCTCAAACAGAAAGTAACAAGAAATATATAAAAGGATTGTTAATAAACTGCTTTATGAAAACTCCACCAAAAATTCAACAGATTTGTAGAAATACGTACCATTAAGCCCACCTGAACTACAAAAACATAAATTTTATTTTTAAATCATCTTTTAACATTTTTACTGTAAATACATTTTTAGAAGTGGTAATTATATGGAAAATGATGGACAAATGGAGGAATTGCCTTAGGAGAAGTTCTATTGTCTGATAGTAAAACTAAATCTGCCAGTAAAAAGAAACAATTCTGAGAAAGAACTGTTACTATATCTGGCTATTTGGTACAATTTAAAGTATTAGTAATCTGCAGTAAGTACATCCCACAAACATTTATTTGTTGTTTTTTTTTTTTTTAACTGAAGTCTAAGTCTTGTGTGGCCAACATGTTATTTAATAAACTTTTAAGCAACTATCATCACTGATGTGAAGCAATCTTTTCCAGAAGTATAAACATTATGGGGGGAGAGAAGATACTTGTATAAGGACTGCTGTAACTTCACAACCAAGTACAAAATCTAGAAGAAAGATGGCTGATGCTGATTTCCAGCAATGCGATTGCCACATCACCATTCCAATAAAATATGCACTAGCAATAGTTTTTTCTTCCATAAGGTTAACCAAAACTTTTAGTAGAAATACTTACCTACTAGTCCACATGATTCAACTAATTAGTCCCAAATCTGAGACTTAAGATTCTTCTTACAATGTGAGAATAATCCAGCTGCACGAAGCTGCAGTTTTATTGTTGTTTTTTTTCTTAAAACTTAGCATGTCTCAAATGACATTTTGGTCAACTTAACAGCACCACGTAGTATATGAGGCAATTGCTTCCTTCAAAGAGCCTTACCTTCTCTTTGCTCAGCTACAATGATTTGCAAATCCTACGTAGCCTAAACTCCAAAAGAAACGGCAAAGCCAATACCATAAATTCACTCTTTATTCTGGAGTTCTGATGATGTGTCTAAATGTCTCATTTTTTTGTACTGCTAAACCCAAAGTCTAAATAGTAGCATTTAATTAAGTGTAAATATTTAGCACTTATGAAGGGACTCTACATTGCAGTTTCCTTCTTCAAGCAGACCTCAGTGGGATTTTAAGAGCATACCATAGCTCCCATTTCCATGGAGAGGGGGCATTGCACAAGTGGGGTGATGATTCAACACCCAAAGCCAGCCCTCAGGTCCTCGAGGAAAGGCTACCTGCTTTCCCCCCAAGCCACAGCATTTGCTAAATCATGTTTAGTTTAGCTTAGTATTTTAGCTTTAGTATTTTAGCTTAGATAGCAATGTTATCATTGATGCTCTACCATGTTGTAAATAGTGGGCATATAATTCCTAACAGACAACACACTGCCCAACATTATCCATATAATCTTGCCTTTATACTAGGCACAAACTTTTGCCAACTTCAGAAACTAGGGAACTCTCAATTCCTGCACAGAGACACAACCTACAAGAGGCAGTATGTCCTGGCTCCTGTGGGTCTAGAAACTTGATGGAGCTGGATCCAGGAGTGGCTGCCTCTCAGCAAAGCCAGATACTCCCCATCAACTGATTAATTTGATCAGTCCTGTGGGAGAGACAGCTGCTCTCAACATCTCACAGTGCAGCGCCTGCCAGAGTCGGTTCCCATGAATTCCTACAAGCTTTCTCCTGCAGCTGCTTCCCAAGAAAGCTGCTGGTATCAGGTACTTCAACACATGAAAATGGCAGAAGGACACACTTGCTTCCTTTAAGCAGGGACTGTAAATGTATACTCATGAAATGTGCTGTTAGTCAATCAATAAGGGCAGCATATAATTGTTCTTTGTTGGGCTCGTCAGGTGTTTCTCCAGAAATGCAGCGTAGGGCATCTCTGTAATTACAGAAGCCATTCCACTGAAACGTGCTGTGAATTACACATTTACCTACTTAGCCACTTTAAAAGCAGAGACATTCATATTTTAAAATTTCATTACAATTTTAAACTGAAAAGGAAAATTTAGTTCTGCAGAAAACAGCTTCACATTTCACATCTGAAGTAACTCTTACGTCCCAGCTGAATTTACACAAAAGGGCAATTTATATTCAGCTGCTTGAACTGATGCAGTTAAAAGGTACTGTAAGAGTCATCCATGACTCGGAATCCTTTAAAAAACTACTGCATTCACATACCAAGCTATTTAGAAAATATAATATGGGTGAGTTGCACTTCATTTGGTTAAAATGAATTCCTCTTATCCAAAAGTAATTAATTGTAATTTTTCAAACATTTTGACTGGCTTAATGTAGGTCCTGTGTATCTCTTCTGCACATGGAGCAACTGACACTATCTTTTAGACTGCATCCAAAAGCTGGTGAAAAGCCAACCAACTTCTCAAGGCTCAGACTGCAAATCCAGAAAAGAATCAGTGCTGGTACTTTAATCTTGTTTTACAGTGCAAGCTGTAGCTTTAATTATGTACACTGACATTTAATTATGTACACTGACTACATCTGCATTTGGCACATTTCTGACATGGTGGAAATACAGCAGTAGTTATACTCTGTGTTACTTTAAGTAATTACACTGTTGTTGTCCCCCCATCTCCTCTGCGCTGTCTCCAGGTACTTTTTGAGCGCTACACATCACCTGCAGCACTAATGACGTACTGTATTCAGCAGAGCTTGCAAGAGCAAGTTTTTTCAGAAGTCTTTAGAAATTTAAAACCACAGATTTTAGCTTTCAGACCTACATGCCCAAAGGCTGTTTAAAATAATTTCCCAAATTAGATTTTAAAAAACCACCTCAATATTTCCCTGATCATACTGTATCTTAATAATTCCATATAATACACTGCAGAAATAAAGGATGAATACTCCTGAAAGTTTTCTTGTGTTCAGATTAGCAGTGGTGGCATGTATTAGAAATACTTATGTGAATATATGGCAGGTAGAAGACAAAATGTCACAACTAGAGACATTTGAATGTATTTCCATCTGAGCCCACATCCGAACAGCGTAGCTGATAGCACAGAGGATGCTGGGGCAAACCAGCGAGTTACAATGAAAGAAACAGTCTCCCGCTGCCCCTGGAAGATACAATCAGCTCCTTTTCTGGAGTGAGGAGAGAGGGAAGAAGGAGCTTGTGCATGGAGTAAGAATAAATCTATGGTACAGTACATAGTAACAAAAGTTTAATATATAAAAGCATAATCTAAAGTTCAATACACTTCAATAAAGTGTTATTTAGAGCAAAAAATTTCCTGTGTGCCTTCGAAAGGAAATCCCAATGAGCCATAACATTTGCAGAGGGCTGTCAACCTGATTATATACAATGTTGTCACTTCTGCAATTTAGTCTGGATTAAATTTACTGCATTTGAGGAGAAGAAAAAAACAAAAGACACTGCTCAGAGTTCTGGTTATCTGCAACTCTTGCACTTTATAAAGAGTACTGAATTCAATGTGCTGAAAGGAAAGTCACGCTCACACGATCACCTACATTTTCAGTATCACTGGCAGATCACAAGCCTCAGCAGACATAGCCATAATAGATAAAACAATCCTAAACTTTTTTTCTGCAGTGAGAATATCATGCATAGCAACTCTGTACTTTTTATTCATTTCATTACTCTTACATTCTCAGATTCAGATATGGTTTTGTTCCATGTTTCTGCAGACAGCACCACAGAATTCTGAACTACTTGATGATGCCACCCTTGGATAGCACAGTAATAAGTTACATCATAACTTTTGATGCAACTCTACGTGTCATGGAAGGTAATGCTGAATATCCCTTTGCCTCACATGCTCCTTAAAATAAGCCACATGATACCACAGTTCTAAAGGGAAAAAAGAAAACCCAACCACCCCATGCAGGGGAACATAAACTCAGCGCTGTTGCCTCCCTGAGTTGGTAGAAAGCCTAAAACAAAAGCTCCCTCAATTTATCTTAACAAACCTAACACTGAAACCAAAGCTTAATCTTCCCTAGACTTTCAGTATTTACAAAATGATTACTCTATCTAATTGTGGTGTGACCATGATTTCATCTGTGTGTGCTATGAAAAGAGAGGCTATTGCAGTGCCAGCAAGTTGTTAAACTTTGCTCTAGGTTACTATTCAAATAATCAATTTATGTGGGCAAACACAGTTAAACTACTGGAATATTCTAAAGAAATAACCACATTTGTGTAACATGCTGCAAGACCGTACAGTCTTTCTAGAACAGTTTTTTTTGGTTGTTTTTTTTTTTCCTCCTCAATGTTATAAAATTGATGATTGTGTTCTCTGGAACCAATGAAACAAATGTTGACATTCAAACACTTAACTGCCTTTCTAACATTAAATCGTGACCAAGAGCTTACACTGTAGTTAAACTGTGGTTAAGCAAGTGCTGATAAAAATGTAGAAGCCTATATTAGGCTAAGGCTTGATAAGAGTAATAGGGAATCTTTTCCTAGACATTTATTGAAGTATGTTGTTTAATTTAAATGGCAAGTACAGCACACAGGAACTAACACATATGCTTTACAGTCAACTGAAGTCCAATACATCTGTTTAAAAGAGAATAAATCTATTTAAACAACTAGAAAATGAATTAACAGATGGAAACAGTTGTCCCCTCCTACAAAAGCTCTCTTGACTTTAACGTATATCATTTTTTCACTGCATTTCAAGTCCACAGATCAACACTGAAATGACACCACAAGTGACGATGCTGAAATTCTATGCTTACTTGAATTCCTTCTTCTTTGCCCTCCCAACAGCTAGATAATAGCTTCAAAATGGAATTTCTGGCGTAAGCACCTGGCAGATGCAGTATTTCAGCAAAAAAACTTATACAAAAAAACAAAGTGAAAGTTACAATATTAAACTTTTTTTAACAGGGTTATGTGTACAGAGGTATATGTCCATATAACTACTCAACATAGATTTATGTTAGACATGGCAGTAAAAACTTAACATATTGTTTGCTCCATGTGTTCTCTGCAGATTCTATAGTTTACAATATTACTGGGATTTTTTTCTCTGCTTCCTTCCACCATTAGATAACAGGAATAAACTCTGTAAAAGATGCTGAAGCTAAGTGCATTCTCCAGAGTAACAGAGAACCTAACAAGTTTCTGCAGCTACAAATGGAGTAGGTGACACTCAGCCATGAGTAGGTGATACTCTTTTGCCTCTCCTGCCCTAAAAATCTTAACACAAGAGATTTCTAGTGTGTAGTCAAACAGAATGATAAAAAATATCCATGTAAAGAAAAGACATTCTCTCCCACAAGTAAACAAGTTCTGGCTTCTCTTTCTGTTCACCGGAGTAAGCCTAATTATAAACTCTTACCATTCCTGTTTTTTTGGTAACTGAGCAGTATTGTTTCTGTCATATCAGCTAACTCTCCCTTCTGCAGTTGCACACCATGCTGCCCAGTTTGTTTACCTTGAATTTACAAGAAAATCTCAATAAAGAGTAAAAGACCTGTGTGAATGAAAGAGTTAAGAGCCATTCTAACATGCCAGCACATTTTGAACCACACGACATCCTTACTCTAACAAAAGCAGTGTGCAAAAAGCATATGTTGGTAAAACACACTTTGGAGAAATTCAGAAGATCTCAAAAATGAAGACACTGTGATATTTCTGCTCTGGTGTGTTGCACACTTTTGACGCCTGCGATACAGCTAACATTTTATCTGCCAGTGCTGGATGAATTTAGGAAAATAATGTTGTGGTGGAAGTTCGACTGTCATACCAAAGTCACAAGAAAAACTCAAAAACTAGCCAGGGATTGGCTCCATAGCACAACAAGAAAAAAATACTGAATCTCTTACCTCCACAGGCCTGTGCAATTCAAAGCTGAACTGCGTTCCTGAACATCTTTACAGAAAGCCTAAGAAGTTGCTGCATGCAGTAGAGGGATAGTATGATCTTTCTGTTCTAAAGGCTGCACAAAAAGCTAATATTTATTTAAGAATTAAAACAAAAACAAAACAAAAAACAACCAAAACTTATGTATACCATTTCTATACTTTTTTTGTTCTTGTTCAGTAATAGTAGAACGACATCTTTAAAACATGAAAAATAAATACTTCTTTGTAAGGAAAAAAGACATCTCGTTAGTCAAGAAACACTGAAAAGCTCTGCCAAGTCTCTGATGTCCCATGGCAGCGGGCAGGCATCGCTATAGGTCTCTTGTTCAGCAACGTTCAGGTGCATCATTTTGATTCTTAGCATCTCTAAGACAGGTAACATATTAGATGCCAGCTGTTTCCACCTTCTTTCTGTGGTCATTAAGCTGAAAATGAAAACTTTTGGTGAGTCTAAACACCTTGCTCTGTGCATCAGCAGAAAAACATTTCAACACTATAGCTGTTAGCTTGTGGCAGGGCGTTGGAACTGGATAAGCTTTAAGGTCCCTTCCAACCCTAACCAGGCTGTGATTCTTCTATTACCATGGATGTGCATGGTGTCTGATGCTGCAGCCAACCAAAAAATTAAATTGTGACATTGATGATTTTATGGTAACTTCCTTTTTTTGTTCAACTTAAGAGTTTGGATCACGAGTGGAAAACCTACAATGTATAATCTTAATTTTAAATGGCTTACAGAAAAACATGATCCACACTTCTCATGTTATTACTGAATAAAATGAAGTTGTTTAATAGTAGACAGAATGTCAAAGATGTTTCGTAAGAACTGTTCAGCACACAGCAAAGAAATGGTTTCTCACAAGCGGTGTCATTCCTGGCCTGTTCAGGTATGTGGTAAAATTTGTACAAGCAGACTCACTGCATCCTACTCCTCCCAAATTAGATCAAGAGATGCATCTTACAGCAGCAGAAGAAATAGTTTCCTTTGTCTATAATGGCAGAAGCGAAATACTGATGCTATATTCTCACATCTTTTTGTAAACTGACACAGAAGTATCTATACTGAACACTTCAAGTAGTAACTCCCAACACGCCTACTTCACAGCAGCATTACTATTTACAGGTGCAGTTACAGATGGTGTAAGATTTACTAAGCACTTTATTAGTGTTTCTGTCATTGCCTAGCCACACTGCATCTTGCATTTCTCCTTTCCTCTCTCTTTTTCAGTTCTCTGACGAATTTGTAGTTTTGATGTGAGGAAAGGTACATGGAGAGCAATCCCTTTCGCTTCTTCCTCAATTAGCAGCATTTGTTCCTACTGCTAGGGGCATGCCAGGCTTCTTCCTCAATTAGCAGCATTTGTTCCTACTGCTAAAGGCATGCCAGAGCTGGAAGTATCGACTGCAGGGATGTGAGTCAGTTGTTGCACAACTGGCAGCAAAGGAAGTCCTAGCATCTTCTTACATTACAGATTTGGTGTAAGAGTAAAACTCAGATCTCCAGCAAAATCAGATTAGGTGGGTAGAAATGGATTTATCAGATGAAAAATGTATTACTGCAGCTGTAATTCCCTGAAATTCTAACTGCTTCTTATTAAAAAAATACAATGCCTTATGGCGTTATGACACTGACATGTAAAAAGTTGTCCATTGTTATTCCAAAATAAATTCACAATACCGAGATGCCTTAAGACTGCAAGACGAACTAGGAGATATTTTCAATCTTACCCACCTTTAGGCCACGATAAAAACCAAGATACTGGCAAATTTAAATCAGGATCGATTCCTCTTTGTAACACTGAATAAGCCAAACACAAAATTTTGTACTCGATTCCTAAAAGCGTTTTTGCACAACAGCATCTCAGATTCTGGTATGTTTATGTCCAAGGGCTTGGTTTGGATCAATATTTACTAATGAATGTTTTTACAATTGGTTATATGAACAATTCCCCTTCCTTCTATAAACACCATTCTAAGCAACAAAGATTGCAGCAGAAATGTCTGTCCTCATGGAAAGTTCCCAAATTAATTTTTTCAGCAGTAATGTGAGGCTTGAGGTCAGACCTAACCAGAGCGTAAAGGGAAAGCAGCCATCTTTGTGAAGTCCTCTGCAATTCTTGATTTTCTCCATCACAAAATTGTAATTGCAGGCACAAAATGTATCCACTAAGACACTTTTTGTATGTGTACTCATGTGTAGCTGCAGCTGTACCTTTTTGCTACCAACGAAAGTGAACCCCACCCTTCAGCAGGTGAGAGGCTCATTATTAATTTTAATGTTACTTTAGGCTTCCTCCCTTTTTCCCCCACCCATCATGGGCATGCGGCAATTTTCTCAACCCCACTAGGATAAGTTTCTTTTCCAGATACAAAATTGCAGAAGTTGACACATGATTTCTGAGGGTCAATAAACAATACATACACTTCTAAATAAATTAAGCAGCTGCGTCATTATACTGAATCCCTTCTTTTCCCAGTAACTTTTTAATCCATTGAACAGCTTCTACATGCTTTCAAAGACGGTTTAAGTTAAAATAGTATTTTTTTTTTCCTACTCACTAGCAGTGAACGGGAGAAAAACAAACACAAGTTGTGCTTTCACATAAAAGAAAGGTAGAAGCAGCTTTTATATATGCTGTTCAGCAGCAGCTGGCCGTTCACCCAGCACAAGTCAGGACTTGCTTATTAAGAATGTAATAAGAAAGCCTGGGAGACAATGGGATAGAAAGTTCCAAGGGATAAAGTCCTTTGGAAATTATGCTTCAAAAATTACTCTGTTCACAGCGCTAATGGCCACAGTTGCAGCGCATTTTCTTTGGAGAAACAGAATGAACTGCAGTTGTACCTCTACTCCTTCCCATCTGCTGATACACAGACAGCAGCTGCTTCCTATCTCACAGCCAAGTGTGAGCTCAAAAGAAAGTGTCATTAATTACATACAGCTCATGACTGATAATCTTAGGAAACAACTTTTTTTTTTTTAAACAGCCATGGCACCAAGATAGATTCCTGGAAAATCCAAAGTCCTGAATATGCTGTGGTAGCTATCGTTTTCCCTGAGGAAATTCAAACAACACAAGACTGAGGAATCTTACTCTAACCTACACTGACATAAAATCACAGGAAAAATCGCATTTAAAGATTCTATCTTATCTCTGGTTCCTTTAAGCGCACTGAGTAACCTCCAACAAGCAAGATGGACAAGTAAAAAAATTCCTGCAAGATCTCATACACTTGCAATAATCTTTTTGTTAGGTATAAATATTATATTTAAGTTCTAAACTAGCAATTGTCTCGCCTGCTGATCATCAAGGTTATCTTGCCTTTTTTCTACAATCTCAAATCGTTTTAAGTACTATGGAAAACAGCAAGGTGATGCTCTACTTCTACGGTATTTACCTTTTCAAGGCACTGATTAGAGGTGAGGTATTCACTCCCTTCCATCTCATTTTCTCTCTGTATGTTTAGATCTTCTGAGATAATTTATGCCTCCTAGCATAAAACCCCTTTGTTCACTGCTTGAAGCCAAAGATTAGAACAGGTTCATCTAAAAGATCTGCCAAGGAATGCTCAGGTGAGCAACTTCCCTCAGTTTCCTGCTGGTGACAAGATCTGGAGCCTAAGAACTTTTTTTGAACTGAACCATCAAAAAGTTCAAGAGATACTGATCTTTTAATACGTGGGAAGTACAAAAACATTCAGTGGAAGTTGCAATGTATAAATCACTGGTGATGGAGAGCCTGTCAAGGCCAGGTTGGACAGGGCTTGGATGAACCTTGTCTACTGGAAGGTGTCCCTTTCTGTAGCAGTGGGTATCAGCCTAGGAGATATTGAAGGGTCCCTTCCAATTCACACCATTCTGTGATTATAAAAAAAATTATGAAAATACTCAAAACAATTCCGTGCTGAAGTGAAGGTTATGTACCTTTACATGTACAGAGAAAACTGGTATGGTTTGCATTTTTTCCTTTTACCTGCTCCTATGTTTTTCCTTCTAATTTTAAAATCATGTATCTGCACTGCTTATATGAAGATACTTGTCTTAGCTGCCAATTATTCCACAGCACAGCTTTAACTCTAACCCAAAGGCAAACAGAATCACAAAATCACATACTGGTTTGGGAAGGAACCTTAAAGCTCATCCAGTTCCAACCCCCTGCCATGGGCAGGGACACCTTCCACCAGACCAGGTTGCTCCAAGCTCCATCCAACCTGGTCTTGAGCACTGCCAGGGATGGGGCAGCCACAGCTTCCCTGGGCAACCTGTGCCAGGGCCTCACCACCCTCACAGGAAAGAACATCTGCCTAAAATCTCATCTTAATCTCCTCTGTCAGATTAAAGCTGTTCCCCCTTTTCCTGTCACATAAAGAATATAAATATCTTGTTTACACTCTTTATACACAGAATGTAAAAACATCGAAACCCAAACAACCCAAACCCAAAAAAGCAGAAATCACAGAAAACATAAACGGCAATGCTAGTAAACCTCTACGCCATTTCTATGCACACCATAACACTTTCCATTAGAAGACGGACCTAGGCCCCTGGCATTACTCCTGTAAAAGAAGGACAGCAGTCAGGGCCAAGATTCAGCTTACTGCTCTGGAAGCGAGATGCCCATCGACATATGCATTAAATCGGAATGTAAGAAGAAACAGAACCACCACCCTGGCAGGCGCACTGCAGGCAGGAGCGGAGACTGCTGCGCCACCGGGCACCCAGGCCAGGCAGGAAGGCAGAGAGACGCAGACATGCCCAGTTTGCCATACTGCCAGGCCAATTGCTAAGCCAGGTTTTGGGGTGTAACTGGGACGGCCCTGATCCCGCCGGCTCGCTGCCCCGCGGCGAGGCAAGGCCTCGGCCTTGATTCTCAAAGGCCCGGCCCAGCCAAGACAGGATGTGCGGGGCCTGTGGGGCGCCAGCAGGCCCTGGGGGCGCCGCTCGGCGGGCAGGGTCGTCGGGAAGGGGTCAGGAAGGGGCCCGAGCCGGTCCCGCAGTAGCCCCACAGCGGCGGAACCGCCCCCAACCAGCCTGCGCTCCGCACTTACCATGGCGACCCGCTCCCGGCCACATCACACTTCCGGCAGGCCAGGCCGGGACACGCCGGGCCGGGCGGAAGCGACCCTTCAAGGGTACGGGGTGGGCCACTACCGGGATTGGCGGATGGTAAGGGAAAGGACTGCGATTGGCAGGTGCGGCTGGAGAGAGGCACGACGAAAGGGAGACCTCGATTTCTCATTGGCTGTCGTGCTGCCGGCGAAGCGCGGTCTTTTCTCGCAGGCGGAAGCGGCGGCGGTGGCGGCGGCGCGGCAGGAGGTAGGTGGTAGGTGAGGCTGCCCGGGCGCCCCGCCCCATTGCCGTGAGGAGGAGGAGGAGGAGGAGAAGGAGAAGAAGAAGAAGAAGAAGAAGAAGAAGAAGAAGAAGAAGAAGGTGGTGGCGGCGGTGGTGGTGGTGGTGGCGGTGGCGGCGGCTGGTGGGGTTGGGGCTGGGGAAAGTGGCTACTACACGGGCGGCTATTGCCGGTGCCCTCAGGGTATCGAACCCTCATGCAAGCCGGTTCTGCCGGGTGGTGGGACGGTTTACTGGTGGCGCAGGGGGCGGGCTGGTTGTTCGTGTGCCCGCTAGGTGTGTGAGCAGCGCTGTGCTCTCCGGTCCTGCGGGGGGTGTCCCGGCCCGAGCGTGAAGAACGCAACTGTCGCCTTTATGATGTTGTTTTTGATAAGTTGGTTTTTATTGTAAAGTTCAGGCTCTGTTCTCTCACATGTAAAATACAGACTGGCTTCCTTTTATGAGCGAGTTTAGGGTTGGGTCCTCGAGCGAGCAGTACCTCCTGGCCCGTCCTCTCCAGCCCAGTTTGCTCGTCTTGCTGATAGAGGTTTTTCACCTGTTTTCCTTTCCTGCAATTGCACTTAACACATTAAGTGAAATTTAAATTACTTTGAGTAATGGTGGTATGTTTCCTTGTCATGACCGCTGTGTTTTCTTCTGTAAAGACACAAAGTTATTAAAATAGCTAGGTGTTATTCGCCTACATCTAGTCTACTTTTGCATCTAGGTGGTTATGATGCCCTTCCCTGGCAGTGCTCAAGGCCAGGCTTGGAGCAACCTGGTGTAGTGGAAGGTGGCCCTGCCCTTGGCTTTAAGGTCCCTACCAACCCAAACCAGGCTGTGAGTCTAGGATTCTGTGTGTCTAGTCTCTTAAAATTGTGTGTCAGAGAAACCCGGTACAACTAAAACCTGCCATGACTTGCATTTGCAGTTGGTTTTGGCAATGCTGTGCTTCCATTGAGCCATATGAAAGAGATAAGCCTTCATTTTGGCTCAACATGAGAAAGATGTAGCTTGCTTTCTTTAAAAAAAAAAAAAAATAAATCAGGAGACTATTATTCTTTTTATTGAATTACTTTTGATCCTGTGAGGGGCTTTAGAAAAGATTAGATACATTCTGACCAGTTCTGTGTAAGAATGTTACCATGATTATTTCCTATTCAGGGTAAGGTGCTGAGGTGTTGCTGTTATGGCAAACCTCTGTTCTGAAGTTCTATGAACAATCTTGTTCCTCCTTTTGCAAGTACACTTTATCTTATAGAAATTGAATGACATTAAGCTTTACAAAGATGATTGCTTTCTCTTGAGGTCTTCATCATTCTGTGTCTTTCAATACTAGGGACAAATTGGTTTTGCTTGTTGAATGTGGGACAGGTTTTGCTTTTTCTCCTTGTTAAGCAGAAACAAACTTCTCATCCTACTAGAAGAAGTTGGAGTTATATTTAACATACTTTCAGAAGCTGCTGTAGTAGGCCGCAGGGTAGTGGGAGTATGTGTATAGTAAAGAAACCAAAAGCAAAATATGTTAAGGCAACTGAAACAAACATACACTTACAGTGCTTTTACTGCCTTCTAAAGTGCAATTTCATTTGTAGTGATAACTTTGGTTGACTGCAGTTTTGAGTTCTCTGTAAAACAGTAGTTTCAGATTAATCATCACCAAAATGAATTGAATTTTTTCAACATAAGCAGATGTAGAGTTTAAGGTGAATTTTCTTATATAACTTTTTTCTGTCCTGTGCATTTCATACATATTGATTTCAGGTTTTTGCTTATTTGTCTTGGGATTACGTTAGTCTAGTAACTATGACGGTTCATTAATTTTCAGATTTACTCACTGATTTAATAAGTAATCAGCAAGATGCATGGTCATTTTGTCATAACATGTTGAAACTTCTTATTCTTATTTTGTTAGTTAATGGCATTCATCTGATCAATTTCTTTTATTCAAATGTTGAGATTTTGGATGAAAAATGGAATTCAGTTAAAATAGACAAAGACAGTTCTACAGCCAGCCTCATTGCCTAAGTATAACTTGTTTAAAAAGTGTTTAATTGATGTAATGTTAAGGTAGATTTCTAAAGTGAAAGAAGTTAAAACTATAACCAACCAACAGTTCAACCTCTAATGGCTACTTTGACCCTAGATTTTAGAGGTAGTACTACTTTTGAACTTGTTCTTGTGTGTCTGAAATGGAAAACTAAACCTGGTTGGTTTTTCTTTTTGGTTTTGCTTTTGGCTTCTTGATGTGGATTAGTTACTGAAATTGAAAAATTATTTCTGTAGCTGCAGAGGAGACTGCAGCTGCCAGTTCTTGGTCACCCTGTAGTCAAGCCTGCTTCCATGTGGTCAGCCATCTTTATCTAGCTCAATGTAGAGTATATCTGCAAACATGCTTTATGTGATAGTTTTTATATGCTGCTGCCTACTTAGTAGATTGTAGAGGTAGATAGTTTTGGGTGAGCTCACATGCAGATTTTTACAAAAATGCCTTTTTTTTTACCCTAGCAATTCAATTTTTGTGTGAAGTTTCTTACAGTCTCAACTATTTAATGAAAATTTTCATTGATTACATGCTGTATTATAATGCTTTCAACTGCGTACTTTAGTTTTGTGGGAAAAAAACCACTTGATCATTAATAATCTTGTGAGGAGCTTGATGGCATCATTTAAAAGGTAGTGTACCTAACATGACAATGTCTTGGGATGCAGCTATGATACACAGAGGATGTTGATTGAAATGTATGATGGTGGCACTCCAGTTCCCATTGCATTTGTTTCTCTAATTAATATTTTGTCACAGAAAACCAAATACAAGGCTAAGATATCTATAAGGAATTGGCTGGATATCCATTCATGTCTGTTGAAATCTCAAATCAGAAATTTAAACAATAATGTTATCTATATACCAGTATTCAAATAGGTAAATAAAACTGTCTGATGAATGCTTGTTCTCTGCATTGCTTTTTGGTTTTTGCTGATTTATTTTTTTTTTTTAAAGGATGTTTAACTGTATTAGCGCTGCTTTGTAGTAAATGTATATTAAGAAATGTTTTAGTAGTGTGATTTACCAGTGAAGAGATTGCACACTGCTCAGTTGAGTGTTTAAGCAGTAGAGCATAAAGGAATTTGTGTGTATAGTGAAAGGTAAAAAAGGTCGCTGCAGAGATTAAGCTTCTAGGTTATTTTTAAATCCAGGAAGAATTATAACAAAGCAATGTCAATTGTATGTGGGAGGCCTGCTACTTAGCTTCTTTTGTGTCTCTTAGCTGTCATAGAAGTAGGAGAATCGGAGGAGTTACTTTGACAATATCGCAGGTGAGTGACTCTAACATGACAGTTGCATCCATGTAGACAAGTTTTTTGTGCATAACAAATGTGTTTGTGTATGTATGAAACGAAAAAACATTTGCAAATAAGATATGAATGTGATTGCTTCCTTGAGATAGGCTGATTTGAATGATTGGCAAAAGCTGATAATGCTTTTTTTTGGCTTTTATGTGATAATGCTCTTTTTTGGCTTTTACATGATACCCAGTTCTGTTGTTCCTAGTATCTTCAACTACAAGTGTGAATGCATAAAAAGTTATTTACGTAGCTCCTACAGCTACAAATTCTTTTAGCTGTCCCACTGGAAAAGGAGGTGGCAGAACATGAGGCATATGCATTATTCAGGCAAATATGTAGTGAGTAGGTAGTGTTCTGTACACTGGCAGTGGTATTAGAACATGACAGTTTGCTTGCTAATACTGTTTTGCAAAAAAGTTATTTACATTTAGATATAGCTTCTCTTTATTTCCATTTCCTTCCTCCCCCTGCTAGCTAGCAAAAGTGCACACTATATTCACTGTAGTAGGATGAACTACAATAACTGTAAAATGCTTGGAGATGGCAGCTATTGTGAGCAAGGATGAATCCTCAGTCCTCACATCAGAGGTGCTTGGGAGGAGTGTTTCAACCTAGTATTATAACCATAGATTTTACAGGAACTTACTGTGTCAGGTGATAAAGAATACTCATATAATGATGGAAATTCCTGTACCTTAAAATTTCTGCTTTTTGTGGCAGGTTTCATGTGAATTGCTCTCCTCTATCAGTATGACAGAGCTCTCTGAATAGCATAGACTGTTGTTTTATAGTTGACTAGAGCCTTGAGGAAAATGCGCTAGTTATCATGCTATACTTGATGTGGCATACATAAAAAATGAGCTTATAGTCTGGGGTACCTTTATTTGTTGCATCAAGTGATGGCTGCATTGTTCAGACTGTAGAGAAAAAGGATTTGCCTATTACTTTATATGCTCAATATTTTTGACTGCAGTTAAAGCATTTAGAATGATTTGCTATATGAAGCTGTGGCACTTCAGGAGTTATTTTGACACTGATGATGAAATGAGCAGAATAGCAGCATCTTGGATCTACAAGATGATTCTAAAGCATCTGTTGGTGATGTTCTTAAGAACTAAACCTAGTGAGTTAGATGTTACGCTTCCATTTCTGTATGGGTGAGATAATTAAAAGTACTCTACTGCATGTTGGCTTCAGTGTATTACGTTACCTTCTTACGTATGTGCAGTGAGCCCTGTAGGGTCACTTGCTGTTTTGTCTCAAAGCCTGTTTCTGATGTCTTTGTTATCTTGCAGTGCCACTTGAAGATGAGAAGTTTTAATCCTTACCTCTTGTCACCTAGGGCTTAGCAGTAGGGGCGAATGTTTTTAAGGGGTTATGTTAAAGCTCAGGAGCCCCTAAGGAAAAAGCACCACACATGGAAAATTGTTGGACTATTTCTGCATCTGCTCTGTGAACTTCTAGGTGAGTTTTGTGGGAAGGGCTGTCCTCTAACAGAGCCGACAGAGCAGAGAGGACAGAGGTTGTAAATTAAACAGTAAAAAAGGGAGGCTTACATAATTTTAAGAGCGCAGAGACTGAGAACTTTTGTGTTCTTGATCTAGACATCAGCCAAATTGCTTGCTGTCTTGGGATGGAAAAATTAATGCTATTAGAGGAAGACTGCGGCTATATATCCTATCACAGACTGCATTTGTTTTTAAAAAATGATTCAAATTATTATGAAAGGGATTGTTTGTTTATAGGTTTACAAAAGCATCTCACAGGCCACACTTTTCAGAACAGTAGCTGGACAGGAAAGGCACATGGGTCTTTCCAAATGCTGTCAGCTGTGTCAAGCTTATGGAAGTAACTTCACAAAAACCTGTGCTGACTGGACCAAAGAGGGAAACTCAGACAGTAGTTGGAGGCATCAAACTGAATTGTATGGGCTTATATTAAATTTGTCCAGCTGTGAAACTTAACATTAATTTACAGAGTACAGCACACAGTGGCCATAGGCATAATGAAGATTGGGCAGAAATGTTAATTTCAGTGAAAGCTAGGCATTGCTGTCATAGAGGATAATTATTTTTGGAGATAAGAGGCAAGGAATTAGCTGAAGCAGTCCTGTGTGTGTCTTGGTAATAGACCTACTTGACTTACATTTCATAATCTCCTGATTTTTTTGTTTTTTTGTTTGTTTTTTGTTTGTTTGGTTTTTTTTTTTTTTGGTGTTGTTTCTTTGGTTTTGTGTGGTTTTTTTTTTTGTTTGTTTTTTGGTTTGTTTTTTTTTTTTGTCTTTTTTTTCTTTTTTTGGTTTTCTTTTGGGGGGGTTTGGGTTTTTTTGTTTGTTTTTCGTGTGTTTGGGTTTTTTTTTTCTTTTTTTCTTTTTTTCCTTCTGCAATGGTCAGGAAAATACATAAATGAAAACTGTGCTTTATATTTTCATATCCTTAATTAATCATGTCTGTTCCAGGGATTTATTTTATTAACTTTGGCTATCCTAAAAGTAGGTGGGTTTTTTTCTCTTCTTTAAATAGTGAGGTAGGGGAGAAATTTCTAAGTATGCACTTTTATATGAGGTTTGTTTTGTGATTTTGGTACTTGATAATGCAAAAGCGTAACATTGAAAGGAAGGAAAGCATCATGGGTGTACTGTATCTAAAACTGTCTTGAAACAATTTGTTGGAGCTGTTGAAGGCTGACTCTTCTGCACAAAGGTCTGGGGTTCATGTAACTACTAATGTGCCTGCATTAGTTCAGAGTCATTGTATTTGTTCACTGTTTCGTTTCAGATAGTGATGTGCAGCTGGGATTCTGTTTAACTTCTGCAATTGGGGACCCGAAATCCCAGCAGCATGAAGAAAGCAGTAAAGCCAAAGTTTAACTGTGACTTAACTTTTTAGCTTACTTTTCCCTCTTGTTATGTTTCAATTTCTGCTCAACCCCTCATAGTTTAGTTTTCTTTATGCCATCATTCCATAAGGACTGGTTTAACTCACCTGGAAAAGCAGTCACTTAGAGTCTTAAACCAACATTTTTGAGACCTGTGCTTCATGTATCTTCCTTGTGAGAATTCACAATAATTTAAGATCTCATACAATATCTAACTGGTGCAGTACCAAAGCATTCTTGTGCTATATTTTCCTAATGAGTACTAAACTGCCCCCTCAGTTAAAGTCTCAGTGGCTTTTTTTTTTTTTTTTTTTTTTTTTGCTGATATGCCCCTGCTGTGTCCTCCTACTAGTCTACAGATTTCTTTTCACTCACGCACAACCTAGCAGTCTTCAGTGCAGATCCTCTGCTTGCCATCAAGTGTCTTGGTTAAGTATTTAATTAAGAGTAGTTGTATTTTTTGTTTGGTTGTTTTTTTGGATTTCTTTTTTCCCTAGTCCATAGCAGGAAAAATGAGTTAGGAAATCTACCTAGAAAAGCAGCGAACTGTTATGTCTTTAAAAGCATGATATTTTATGTATAGAATTTAAGATGTAAAAAGTGTGACTCTTGTGTAGCTCTTCATGTCCTCTTTCCTTTGTAAATATGGTTTGTAGACAGTGCCAATTGAGCACAAATGAATACATATGTGATCCTGTAGGGTGTAGACTCAGTGGCCACTGAATTTGCTATCTAAACAGGCAGTGGAACTGTATCCTCACTTATTTTAGCTGCTTCTTTTTAAAGCAAAGCTGGTTGTTCACTCAGAGCTTGGTGAGGCTGTGGGATTTGTGCCCGCGGCCCCCTCCTTCCTAAACACTGGTGCGTCAGTCATTCTTGGGTGATAGACTGGTGCTTCACTCCTCTTTTGGTTTATTCAATGTGCATTATCATGAAGCCTAGGCTGAACTGGCGGCTTGCTTTTTCATGGGTTTCTTGCCTCTTTTGAATGTGCTGTACCATGAGGCACCAACATCATGTAATCCTATGTTTATATACCTATTATGTTAGCTGATACAATGAATCTCATGGTTTGACATTCAAGGCAGATTAAAGAACCAGAGCTGAACCTGTGCGCATCTTTGGAAACAGCTGAAATTGATGTTATGTATGGATGGATATGGCTGGATGTCCCTTTGTCTTGCATTCAAACTCTGATTGCTCAGCTTAATCCGCCAAAAAGTAATCAATTTTCACTGCAAAGAGATAAACATGGATGAATAAAGAGCTGCAAATTTTAAATTTATGTGCATGGAAAGAGAATATCTCAGTCCATTGAAAATATCTTGTGAATTATTTTTCGGGGGGGGCCAGATGAAACAAAATGAATTATAACATTTACATTTATAAATTAAATTAGTGTGAGCTCTTTGTTTTTAGGGAGATCAGTGTTGCCTTTTCCAGTAGATAAATAGCAAATGGAAAGAAAAATATAATAAAACTTTTGTTAAGTGAAGACAGGGTAATGCAGGAATTTTCTTCAAAGAAAATGCCTTAGGAAACTGATTAGCAAGATAAAGCAATCTGGAGTCTAGGTCTATTTTTTCGTATTAATTTGACAGGGACCTGAAATGAAAATAATCCATCTCTTCGAAAAGTCTAGGGCTTAGAGGTGGGAGTAGAGAAGGATCTGTAAGCCTTTATATTTATACCCGTTCTTGCCCACTGAAGTGGCTACCTTTGGTGAAACTTGGTTTTCCAGGTTAATGGGCTCAGATTTTCAAAGCTTTGCAGAAATATTACATATACAGAATTATTTACATCCATCCATATCTACCTGACACCGATTTCATTGTTTTATTTATCCTCATTTCAGATTTGTTACTCTGCCCTGTGAAGCTATTGTGGATTCAATAGTACTGAATTTATTTGACTTTATTTCAAGTAAAGAAAAAAGCAGACTGTTTAGTGGAATCCACTGCTTAGTGATGCTAAGTAAAACACTTACAGAAACATGTCAAACTGAGTGGGATTATAGTAGGTCTTTACAGGGACTAAATAATAGAAAACAAAGGAAGTCTGTGGGGCAGATTTGTTTTGTGTTGAATATCCTGATAATCCTAAAGACAGTGTTTTGGAAAACAGATGATACCTCAACTAGACTACTTTGTTATCCATATAAATCAAAAAAACATATGTGTCTGAGTATTTTTGGATGGGGAAAGGGGGTTAAAACAGTCTGCCTGTTTTTTTACTTAATTCCACAACTTTCCCGTACTCAATGCATAATACTAACTTGCTTAAAACTGCAAAGACACTTTCAGAAGTGTGATGGAGATACTGTGAATTCTTGAATCTTGGTTCTTACTGACTGTATGTGGCAGGCTCAAAAGTTGCACCTGTCAGAATTATACAGATTTGTTTCCTCTTTCTGCTTTTATCTGCAAAACATGTAATGATTTTAGTCAAAACATGTAAAATTTTTCTTTTGTTTTTTTTTTTTTTTTTTTTTTGAAGGTGGTTATCTTTGTTGATAAATAGACAAAAGTTGCAGTTTTCAGGGGAAGGCAAAACAGCTATTGGCTTATTGGCTTTGGTAGGGCCTGAGGAAGCCAGACTGACCTACTGCTGAAGTAGAGCTACAAAATACCTCTTGGGGCTTGCAAATCTCAGAGGCAGCAAAGGCGGAGATCATGGGTCTCTCTGGCATGTGAACTAGCTTCGCGTACCAGAGGTACCCCCTTGAAGCTGGTCTGATGTTCATCTTTGATCCTTACTGGGTTCTATACCCGCTTTTTAGTAACTTTGTTACTAAAATTAACTTTTTCATCAGGAAATGTATCAGTTGTATGACTTAATTTTATTTTCTACAAGTTTGTAACATCCAGTTACAAACTGGATTTATTGAGGGAAACCCTAGGATTTTTCTGATAGGGATTGTGGAAAGTGAGGATTTGACAGTGTGCAGGCACTGAACTGTTAGTGGCAAGAATTTATAAAAATAGGAGGGAAGGAGAAGGGTTTATCCCTTTTCTATCCAGATACTTCCTTACTTGCTACTATATACTAGTATAATTGCTCACTTGGGTGTTTATTTTAATAAACCTTGTTATAGCTTAAACTGTCTGCTAATATTGATGCTCATAAGTAAGCTTGGCAAGTTTGGATGCCAGGAGTTGGTAGTGGGTTAGGTCTGATAGTTCAAGGGGATGAAAGACACCAGGGTGGGCTTTGCCTCTGGGCTGCAATTAAGATCAAAGCTTGTTAGTAAGATTCCTACTACAAAGGTTGTTGACTGTCTGCTTCCTTCTGTTTCTCCTAATTTTTCAGCTGGTGACTGTAGTAAATAAGTCTGACAAGGGTTGTTCCTTATCGTAGATTCCAGATCTTTTGTGGCAAATCTTCCATATCCTATTGGTCTGACAAGCTCAAGGCTGCTTTTTTTAATTTTATTTTTTAATTTATTTGGAGGAAGGAAGGGGAACACAACTGCACAAAAAGCATGTACATATTTCCAATCCTTTTGTGGCTGCCACAGAACAGTGGGAAGCAAGCAGCGCAAATGTTAGCCATGTGGTTCTTGCTTCTGCACTTGGGTCTGTGAGGACCAAATACTGATTGCAGCTGTCTTGAAGTCAATCTCTTGATTAAATGCTGTCATGTAGGACTGTGTTTTTAAAATGGGCCGTTCACCCATCTGTGCAAAGTTATAAAGTAATTCAGTCACGTCTTCATATCCAGTGCCAATTTTTGATTTGTTTCCTTTACATGCAAGACAAAGTTATGGTATTGACAAATTTGTGATCCTTGTGCTTTTAATATAGAGCAAAGTTAAACAAAAGAACAACTAGATATGATTTAGATTACATGTCCTATAAAAATGCATTGGTCCCCTAAATTTCACTTGGAAATAGAGTTCTTTCAAAATTTTCTATTTTTTGGTCTTCAGGTATATCTTTAAGTTGCAGCTGAGAGTTATTACTGACTATTTCTTTGGTGTCAAGCAAACATTGTGGCCAAGGGAATGTCAGGCGTATTGTGAGATTTTGTAGGAAGGATGCTGTATCATTTTCTTCATGCTTGTTGGCCCAATCTTTCAAAAAGAAAAAAGAGGAAGTCTTTATTAGGTCAGTAGTAGTTCTTAGATGAACAGAGTGATAGCTGAGGTTTCTGTCAGATATTTTAGTTCTCATCCTCTGGAAGTCTTGGAGCTAATGGAATTTTAAACTATCATTAGAGAATATCAGTTTGCATGAAATATGTGTCCAAAAATATTCATAAATACAGACATTATCATATTTTCTTCTGTTAGAAAATGTGGTAATAGCTAGGTTTAATCTTTAAAAGCAAGCTGAGTTTTTCTGAACTGGTTTAAATTTCCAGTTATCCACTTATGTAAGTACATACGGCATTTCCTGAATAGTACCGGTTTTTTGACTATACGTTAACTGTGCACTTTTTTCTGATCATTAGATTCTTATTTGTCGTGCATGTTGCGGTCAAGCCAATGACAGAAGGGGATGAAATTATAGACTTTAATAGCAGTGTGCTTTATGTGCTGGTCTTCTGAACTCACTATAGATAGCTCTCTATTTTTCTCAACAAGAAAGCACTTAAGTTAATTGCTCCGTTAGAAAGACATAGTAGCGCTTTCTGAGCACTAAGTAGCCTTCCATGCATAGCTGCTGAAGTTTACAACAGCTGCAGGCCAAGCAATTTCTAAAAGAGCCATTAGTCTGCATGGAAAAAAAAACAAAGCACTGAAGTTCAAATTGTTATCAATGATGCAGTGTTGGAGCAGCCTAAAAGATTTTGCTTTTGGTCTGTGCCTAGTGCTATCCAAAACAACATATAAAATTCTTTGTAACCTAGTTTTAAAAGTGTCTTTATTCAGAAGCAACTGTGTACGCTGTTTGTTCAGAGGGCAGACTCCAGTCAATTGCACGCCAGCCAACATCTGATTCCTCCTTAGAAAGAAACATTGCCTAATACAGATCATAGAAGCCAAAGACCAAAGGGACAAAGTGCTAAAGATAAACAGCTCAATCCCCAACTGTTCGAAGGCCTCAATTAAGTCTCTGATTTACAAATTTGGGGTGGGACTCGACTGTTCCCACCTGCAAGCTTTGTCTGGCATCACTGGCTCTAGCACAGTGAGGTGCTGGTATGTGTTGTGACCTCTTGTGCCCTTCAGGAGAAAAACACTTGCTTTCTATGGCCCTAATCAATCAGTTTCTCTGCAGCTTTTCTTTATCGTTAATTAAGGGAGGAGGATTGACTGCTTGGATTTTGTTGAGGCAGTGAATGGAAAGGGCTACCAGAATAGTGTTTGAGACTATTGAATGGCACTCCAAGGTACTCTATGGTCTAATCGTCTCAGAGCTGCTTTTTTAAACTGCAGTAGTAGTAAGGGATTTTAGGTAATGATTTTTATTTTATTTTTATTTTTAAATAAGCTTCAGTAGTGTCTGAACTGTTAAATATGAGAGTGCCAAAATTTGGGCGGCTGGTTTAACCATTTTCAGCATTAATACAGTTCTTAGGTGTATTCTTATCTTTCCACCTAAAGATGTGAGTGGAAAGCTGCTTAAATTTTCAGGTCTCCTACATCATTTATGTTTTGACTGCCTTTCATAATGAAATTCTGACTTCGTGGGGATGGGTATTTTAATAAAACCTTAAAAAGCAGTGCCAGCTTCTACAGGCTTGTGTGACCAGTTCTGTGGAAGCTCAGATCCCAAGTCAATGTGTTTTTTTACAAACCCCTTTGTCAGTACATCTGCAGTTATTTTGTTCTGACCAACTGTCTGGCCAGAATACTTTAAGCAGCTGTGATTCTTCATGCTTCATTTGTAGGTGTAGTGATAATGGTTTGAGACAATAGTCACAACAGAGAAATGGTTTGACATTGGTTTAAAAATTCACTAATTTTTAAACCAATAATATTTGTGGTGGGACAAACATATGCGGGACTGTTGACTGGAATTTTGTGTGTGGTGGTTATGACAATTAATTATCCTGTTGAATGACTGGCCTTTTAAACTGTTATTTACATATCAGATTGAAATGATTTTCAGTTTTAGAATTTACATTTAGTGTTTGAGAGATGCTCATGTCAGCAGTAACTTATTACAGCCTTGATGCTACAGCAACTCTGCATATTGTGTATATCATAGAATCGCAGACTCATTTAGGTTGGAAGGGATCTTAAAGCTCATCCAGTTCCAATGCCCTGCAACAGGCAGAGACACCTCCCACTAGACCAGGTTGCTCCAAGCCCTGTCCAGCCTGGCCTTGAACACTGCTATGGATGGGGCAGCCATAGCTTCTCTGAGCAGCAAGCAAAACCTCCTTATTGAGCTAAATATGCATCAGTACCTTGTATGCTGTCTGACTGGGTTGTGTGCAAGTTTTCACAATATTTAAGTAAAGATGAATAATTAAAGTATTTTTTAAAAATACTATCTTTCAAAGAAGGACTTGCATGGAAATATTTCATAAGAGACTCTGTATTTTCTAGAACAAGGAAAAGGGAATCTGGTAAGCAAAGGAGAATACATGCCTGTGTGCTTAGACATACTACACACATTACTTGTTCTTCCTGTCTTGTGCTGTTTATTGACTCATGTCCAGGCAGTTAATGCGCTACAAATCTTTAAAATTGCTTTAGTTCTTTAATCACTAATTGCAAAGGCACTATTCCAGGCCTCAGTGCCCCAGATTTATTGTTCTGGCTTTCAGGTGCACTGACGCGTTGTAGATTTTCAGAAATGGCCAGTTGCTTGGTGATGCAATTAGAAGACATTTTTAGACTCAGATTAATTTTTTCAATATTTACTTTAAGTAATCTTTTAGTTTTTGGTACATTTCCTATGAATAGAAAGGTGGAGTATGACATCTGTAATAGTATAAGCAATGGTAGTTTATGGATGTAAGTAGTCAAGTTGTCCCTCTTTACTGTTGTTGGTAAGAATTTATGATGCTTAGCTGCATATACATGGTTTATTTACTACTACTACCATAGCTTTTGATTCCTAAACTCTTTAGACAAATATTCTAAAGAGGGAAATGTTATGGTGCTTATGTGAACTTAAGCTGTAAGGTGGAAAAATAATGTTGGTGTTTTAAGTATTTGGTGGTGAAAATTGAATGGGTAGTAAGGAATGCTGGAAGTGCCTAGTAACATGTTTTCACCAAATCTCAGCCTGAAATTTGCTGCAGGCGCTTTATGTGACGTTCCTCTTACTGTTTGGAAATGTTGTTCGTTAGTGCAAGGTGATCTATATTGTGGTTTAATTAGCCATCAGAAGCAGTTAATGTGATATTTCATTAACCTTATTGATATCTACAATGAATGTTTATTATTGACAATGCAGCTGTTGTCTAGCTGTTAATGCAGCTTTATGCTCAAAAAACAAATATCATATTCATGTATTTTTGCTGCTTTTAAATACTGTGCACTTGTCTGGGCAAGGAAAACGCATTCAAAATGTCATTGGACACTGAGCTGAGCAACAGCCTGACACAGTGCAGTCAGCTGCACTTAAAACTGTTCTTCCTAAAATTCCAACTTTTTGGAAAACCAGCAGTCATTAAATCTGTCTCTTGGTTTGGCTCTCAGTGTCCATGAGCAAAGAAGGAGCTTCCCTCTACTACCATTTGAAGAACAGAGCCCTCTCAGGGCTTAAACTGAGCCTGATCATGATCACTTGTTGCTATGCTTCAGATGGAAAACCTGATAGAGCTTTTAATTCTTTAGAAGGTCTTAAATGCAGGTTGCCCAGTTGCTTTGATACTGAGCAAAAAAATTGCTGTAATGTCATAAATTTTTGGTTTCTGCAGCGTCAGTTTTTAAAGTAAATTATTTAAAAACTAGAAATTCTATAGTAGCTGGCATCCATTACAGCCTCTGCTTTGCAGTGAGCCGTAGTAGCATGCTTTTAAATGTCAGTTTTCCAGATTAAACTGATTTTTCCATTATATTCTATGTGTTGTATGTTGTATGATAGCAGACTGTAAATGAAAAACACAGGCATGGGGAAGTGTATGTGTATTGTAATTTTTTTCTTTCTCAGCTTCCTGACGCTTAGTTTCCTAATTTGGGACTATTCAAATACATTTGTTTCTTGTCACTGTTCTTTTAAACCCTTCTTATTGTAATCCAGTTTTCTGTTTGCAAACCTCAATTTTCTGGAAATCTGAATTTGTCGGGGAAAGTAAAATGACATTTTAAGTATGCTTATGTTTATGTTTTTTTGTTTTTTTGTTTGTTTTTCCCTAAGCTAGTTATGTAAAACTGCTAAGGACCTCTGGAAAATACGCCATTGGTTATAAGAAGATTATCTTACTTCCCAAACAGGTATCTGGAAAATGGAGAAGACTTTGAACAGAATTCATCCAGTTTCTGATCCAGAAGCAACGTATTTTCTACAGGTGTCGTGGGAAAAAGATTTAGGTGCTGGCTTTGGTATAACACTAAGTGATGGTCAATGTGCATGGACTGGGGCAGGTAATAATGTAAAGCAAAAAAACCCAAGCCTGTATTAAGTTATTACTATGCTTTGTTATTATTACTGTTCTATATAATTTTTTGTTATATGAATCATTTTCTAGACTGTGACCTACAGCTTGCATCAAAAACTTTTTATGAATATCACTTCTTCCCGGTGAAAGAGGAGGTGTAGTTCATCATCTTCCAGAGGGAAGTGTTCAGAGGTTTTTCAAATTTGGAAGGACTCTGTGTCAGACCTAATACTAATTCATTTAGCATATGAATATGCAATGTTTTGTTCTTTCTCAAGAATTTAATGGAGTGCAGTGATATTGGAGTACCACTTATGTGTCTTCTCCAGATTCTTGAACAGTCATGCAAGGTGCATTTGCAAACTGTAGTTCAAGAAGCATTTAATTGCAAATAGTTCTTAAGCAGTTTGATAAAATCTTAATAATTAAAGGTAGCTGTGTTTGGTACGCAAGTGAATTTTAGAGAAGGAGAAGGGACTAGGTTTTTTTTTCTTTTTTCTTGGCACAAGTTATCAGAAGAAAACCTGAATGAGAAAATGGATCTTTTAATTGGTGTGTACTTCTTTCATTCATGCTTAGCGAAAAGAGGAAAGATTTGTGTGTTCATTTAGAAATGTGTCAAATGCTTGATCAGAAGCCCTTCTCTCAGTGGCAAAAATATTTAAGAGGGAGGAAAGAATAATATATTTCACAGCATATTGTAGGTGAAAGCATTTTCCTGACTTTTTTTTTTCTATTTCTGACTCTTCATTTTCTATAAGAATATATGACCATGTAGTTCCTTCCTTCTTTTTCCTTGCCCAGCAGACGTTGTTTCCCCCCCAGCTCCTATGTAAACCCAGCTTTCAAATAGGCCTTATCTATATCTATCTAATCTGCCTACCTACCTATATGTCTATCTATCTAATAGAGCTTTGTGTACAAACTGTGTGTATATCCAGCTCCTATGTATAAAAAGAAGCTTAATCATTCATTAACCTTATTTTGAATACTATGTTTACCTTTTTTTTCTTTCAAACCTAGGAAATAAGACTCATTTAAAATATGACTACATATGCATTAAATCTGCGCTTCCATATTCTTCTTGACATTTCAAACACACTATTGATTAAGTGTTCCTGCACAAGACATAAGCATATATTCCCATGCTGGTTCACTGTGGTCTGACAGGAAAGGTTTTTCTTTCTTGATATGACAATAGGATAGTCAAACTATATATTTTCAAACTAACAAAAGGGATGTTAACACTGATAAATGCTTAACTAATTGAGCGTACTAGTTTTTGTGTTTAAAGGCTTTTCTGGTTGTTCTTAAGTAACTTAAAAAGTCCCAGTTTAAAATTCATTACAAGCTGATTCTTTGAACCTGTTATTTTTCTAAGTAAAAGCTATGTTACTCTAACTGGAAGAGTATAGAAAAAATACGTAAACACAGTTCTCATTTTGTTGACTTCCTGCATCTGGCAGACCGGATGATCATTTTCCAAAACAGAGAACCAGTGAAAGAAGATGACCTCACTCTATTAAAAGAAAAGAAAGAAACCCACAGCTGTTTAGTGTGAGCACAGGGGATTCATCCAAAGGAAAATACTTCTATTTCTTATGTGATCCATTTCTAAGGAAACCCTGTTGAATTTGCAGTCCTTTCAATAATTTCTTTAGGAGTTCAAGTTCTTGTATACTTTTTCTAAGTTATTACATGATGTTTGAGACTGCTTAGACTCTAAATTCAAAACCTGGGATGAGGGAAAGCAGTGGTCAGAAAATTCTTGCAATGGGAAATCCCTTTTGAGTTTCTCATGCTGTGGATTATTTTGTTTGGCAAGACCTACCAGGAAGTGAATGAGAGTTGCTGATGGAGTTGTCTTTTATGGGGTTTGTATGTTTAATGTGATGTCGAAGAGTGTTAGGAGTCCTATTTAAGGAAGGAGGAAAAAAAAAATAAAACTTGGGAGGGAGGAGAAGCCCACAAATACGCAATATGATCTAATGTATTAAGTTGGTATTGGGTTAAAGAATTACAGGTATATGAATTTATACATTCCATGTTTTGCTAATGATTGATTGGTTTTGCTAGTTCTGTAACGTATGGAACTATGCAGCAGGTACAGGCACCACCAGAGAATGTTCTATTGCAGCATATATTAGTACCTTTGTTTTTTTAGCTTTCTTATTTTTATTAAAAATTTATCTCAGTGTTGAAGTAGTTGTTCTAGACAAACACTTATTTCAGCAGTTATTTCCAACTTACTCTTTTCTGCCCCTCTTTGCCTCATTCTGCAGGTGATTCCGTATTTCTGTCTGTACTGTTTTGAGGGACTAGAGGAGATTGCTTATGTACTAGTGGCTTCTTTTCTTTCAACTCTGTCTTGCATCCTGTACAAGAAATAAGCTAGGTAATGAGGAAATTGATTGGTGTAGTTTATAAAGAAGATCGAAGTATTTTGATGGTAAATTTCTTTTGTGCTTTTCTCACTCAATTCTTGCTATTTTTGATGGATTGTTAGCTCTGCAAGATAACTGTTCAGCAGCACTGTACTCCCAGTTTTTCCCTGACATTTAGGCTTAGTTTTTTTCCCCTGACAAAAGTTCCACTTTTTGCATGAACATTAAAAGTACTGCTTCGAGTTTAAAAAAACCAAGATGCAGTTAGCAATTGTTAAAGTCTTAAGCCTTTCTGGTAACATCCGTTTCATGCTTAAAATAAATATCTTGGAAAATACTTTTGCTACTTCATCTAAGATCATAGAATCATTAACTAGTTTGGGTAGGAAGTGACCTTAAAGCTCATCCAGTTTCAATCCCCTGCCATAGGCAGGGACACCTTCCACTAGACCAGGTTGTTCAAAGCCCTATCCAGCCTTTCGATGCGTTCAGTTATGTTGAAGCTGAGGGTTGAACTACTTGGCTTGCAGTGAGGTAGGGAAGAACTGGTAATGTGTGCAATGGCTGGTGTAAGTTTAAAGCCTCTTGCTTTGCATTGCTGTTTGTGATGGTACCAAGTCCTGTTCTGAAATACGTGTCAGTCTTAATGTGTGAGGATTAATGCAGAGCTGATGTTGACTCAGTAGGTCTGCTCATGTTTTCAGCGCTGCATGCTCGCTTTGCTCTTGTTCATGCCTCATATGCCAGCTGCAGATAGGTGTGGTGCACAGGGATGGAGGCAGTGATTCAGCATTGCAGCTAAACTGTGGCTTTGCACTCTAAGTGCTGTTTGAACAAGTACTAACTGGCTATATACATGGTACTCTGTCTTAGCCTCTTCCTCTTCATCTATTAGGAAGGGGGTTTACATCTTAGGAAAAAAAGTGGTTGTGATGTCTGTCCAGAGAAAAAAGGATTCTGCTACACCTTTATTGATTTTTCTGTTTCCTTGTTCTGTGCTCCTCTTCAGAAACATTTTTTAAACCCTAGCTTAGTGAAAAGGGCTGCTGTTGCCTTTACTTTAGCTCAACTTAAATTTGTCCTTTTGGGTTGTAGAAATAAGTTTGAAAAGTGCAACGTTCTTCAAATGATGATACCGAGATATAAATGTTTTGAATCATTAGTTTATTAGGTGTATCAGAGTATTTCAGTGCCCTAAAGCTCATCAGTATTAGGCTGTATACAAAAACATTTATGTACAATTGCCTATTGCATCTGCTGAAATGGGCAGCAGAATAATTTCCATTTTGTGAGATGTGCTTTTACTAAGAACACGCATCTTCAGTTTACAAATCTGTAGGGACGTACAGTTTAATATGCCACACTTCTCCCTTGCCTCATTATTCCACCTATTTCCATTTTATTTTTCCTTCTCTGCAATATAGATAATGCAGCTTAAACGGTGAGGATAGAAACCCCTTCTCCAATTTGGGAATGCTGATTATGAAGTTGTTTTATTTCTGGTTTATTGTAATGCATGTTCCATAGCACTCCTCTGTTCTTTTTTACATATAATGACATTTCTGCAGTTTCTGACATCTGCTGACTGTTTGTGGTGTTGCTGATTTTGTAAAATACTATGTGTCATACCTTGTCCTTTTACTTTGTTAGGTTACTATGAGTGTGACAGGTTTCCTCTTGTATGTTTGAAAGAAGAGGAGAGCAGAGAATACTCATTTTTAAGTGTTTTCTTAAGAACAATATAGGGAACTTTGTGACAGATTTCAGACTGCCATACACCTGACACTTTGCATCTTTGCATGACAGAGACTGATTTGCTGATATTTATGAACATAATTCCATTCTTTTTCCTTGACTTTTACCTTATAACTTCAAAGCAGCTCAGTTCCTTTGCATCCCTTTGCTTCCTGGCTTTTGAAGGACCTAACACATTTGAATCTGCTAGGAAAAAACCCTTGTGCTAGGGGATAACTAGTGTGATTCTGACCCACTAATTTATCCTTTTAAATGAGCGTATCTGCAGGCTGAGATTTTTCACAGAAGAGGGTAGCTTCTGTTTGTGTCAACTTTTTGTTTCCTTGAAGTGGTGACATTAGCATGCTCTCTCCTGCCTCCTGCATCTTCTTTTTGACTTAGCTGTTCTTCTGTGTCTTATAAACAAAGTAATAGTATGGGGTGTTCATGACTGATCTGCCTTATCAGATTTTGCAGGCATATGGTAATCACTTAAAGTGATTAGCAAGGTCGTATTTCTTTGTGTGCGCAGTTGATGCATTTGTGAGTAGATGGCTGGATTGATTATTGTGACCGGTTATTAAAAAAAGAAAAAAAAATAGGGTACAAAACCCCAACAAAAAACCACAACAAACCCCTCTCAGTTAAGTGTAAGATTGGTAAAGCTTACGTGTTTTCCATATTTTGTGTAGAG
The DNA here is from genome assembly GCA_009867235.2 of Psittacus erithacus. NCBI lineage: Eukaryota > Metazoa > Chordata > Aves > Psittaciformes > Psittacidae > Psittacus > Psittacus erithacus. Next base: position 45,446 of record WYDI02037867.1, on the reverse strand, counting down.
AGGAAGACTACAAAAGCTAATACTTATAAACAAAGGCATTTGTATAGACAAGAAATACAGGTATTAATACGTTTTTAAGTGGGGTACCTCTTTTTTACTGGGTTTCTGAGTTGACTTTTGAGGTATGTGTGGTTTTTTTCTTTTTTTTCTTTTTTTTTTCTTTTTTTCTTTTTTTTTTTTTTCTCTCTCCTCGGGGTGTTCCAAATTAATGTCTTTTTGTATGACTTGATCTCTCAAATTCTAGAAAGATCTAAGAGCAGGCAGGGGTAAATGACAATCCAGAGCAGTCTTCCTCAGAAGATTGGCCAGAAGAAAAGGAAACGCTTCTGTTAATTAAGTAAATAATCTAAATACTGTATCGGTAAGCTACACATGAAAGCCTGCAGTATGTTATACACATCCTATCTTTAATTTATAGTCTTTGCTTACGTCTGTCTCTGCAAGAAAACTCTGCACTCCTTGAGATCGTTGTTCTGATTAACATTTGGTCTTTAAAAGTTCTGAGAAAACACTATGTAGAATAAACTAAAAAGGAAGTAAGATAACCAGGGGCCCAGGAGGTAAAATCAAGAACTGTTTCTTGCTACTCGTAGTGAAAAATGGTGTGTTTTGGTAAGCTGCCATTTCAGTTTGAGGTTTTACCAAGATTAAGGAAGAAATAAATCATCAGAAGCAGATGGTGAAGGCTATCATAGCTTTTAACAACAGTGCATCTTTATTGGCCTGTTTGGTACTGTATTCAGTCGTTCTTCATCTTCAAAGGAATGGAATAAAATTTTCTTCATAGACCTTATGTAGTGCAAACTGGAGACACATCCCTCATTTAGTGGTGTTTGGGTGTGAAAGGGTAAAACAAGGATTCTGGAGTCTCTTGGTGTAGTTTCATTTGTGAATTGACAGCTTGTTTTTTCTTAAGGTTATAAGTTGTAAACTAGAAAAACTGGGTTAAGAATGTGTGAGGAGGCAATTTCATCCATTGTCTTACAGCATTCAGATTGCGTGCTTTCAGAGAGACCTCAGAGGGCACAATAAATCATAGTTCAAACATTCCACTTTCTGTTATCAGGTTAGTGTTATTCAGAATGACTTTAGGCAAGTAGAATTGTGGACTGGTAGCAATAAAACATTTTTAGAAGGGAAACAAGGGAACAAAACCTAATGCTTAGGGAAAAGCAGTATTCCTGCTACATTTCTATTAGCATCTGGCACATTGTATGTCAAGGAAAGAATAGTCTCCATTAAGATATTAATTTTGCCTATTCCTTACAGTATGTGTGTGTCTGTATGTTCATATAAGTATATATACATGCTCACATATACAAATATACATATTCACAAATACACATAAGGGTATTTCTCACGTCTCTTTCTGATAGTGTCCGAAGCTGAAATTTCTAGGGAGGCTGCTGACATGGAAATGAACAGAGAAAAGTATGTTGAAGAACTGAAGAAAGCATTGATAGCTGGAGAAGAATCAGTTGGCAGATACAACTTTGCTGTTTCAAGGGATGATGAAAATATGGAGTGTCACTTCTCCTATGAAAGAAATCTGAAGGATGGCTCTGTAAGTATAGTTAAATGTTTCAATTTGAATGTTAAACTATGAGAAGGACCTTTTTGGTACATTTCTGTATTTTATTAGGTTATTTGAAATTGGCAGACCTGCAGTATGTATCTCTGACTGGATATTGTGAGCTCTGCCACTGGCCAAACTAGAAACAAGTCTGAGGTTTCCTATCAAAAACTGATACCAATATAACTACTTCTGTGTTACTTTCTTAAATGCTACTGCATAAGAATATTAATTCTCTACTTAAGTTTTGGATTAGTGTAGTAATAGGCTGAGGGGGAACGGCTTTAACTTGAAAGAGGGAAGATTGAGATGAGATTTTAGGCAGAAGTTCTTTCCTGTGGGGGTGGTGAGGCCCTGGCGCAGGTTGGCCAGAGAAGCTGTGGCTGCCCCATCCCTGGCAGTGTTCAAGGCTAGGCTGAACAGGGCTTGGAGCAGCCTGATCTAGTGGAAGGTTTTGCTGCCCGTGGCAAGGGGTTGGAACTGGATGACTGCTGATGTCGCTTCCAACCCAAACCACTCTACAATTTTATGATTTATGTTTTGGGTATATCTGCACATTGGAGCTGCAGTTCAGTATTCAGATGATATATTCCATGTAGTATAGCTTTATTTTTAATTCCTAATTTAGAAAGTATGGTTTCCTCTTAAAATTACAAATGCCCAAAGCATTTCTCCTGTGCTTTTTTCTACTTTCTTCTCTCTATATGCACATAGATAAGGAAAAATATTAAAATTTAGGTAAGATTATTTTCAAATGCAAAAACATACTTTTGAAATAAGCTTTTCTATTTACCTCAAATTTTTTGGAAGCCAATGTTAAAATTGTTTCCTTTTTGGAATTGCATTAAATTGCAACCGAGTATGTGGTTCCATTTTGGTTTCTTGGCTGCAAAGAAAATGGTCCTTTTAAAGCAGGAAAGAAACAGTGCAATCTGTATTTGTAGATACTTTTGGTTATTTTGTGTTGTGATTTGGTGTTAAAGCTTTTCTGGTGAAGAAAGTAATTTATGGTAATCCTCCTTGCTTGTACTCTTGTTTTTGATTTCTTTCCCCCTTCTCAAAAATCAATACTCAGCCAAGGTTTGTCACAGCTTCAATTGTGCTGTTGGGCTGACTGACCACTCAGCTGCATTAGTGAAATAATTTGGGTTTGAAAAGCACTGATTTAAAATTACATGGGTCTAGTTCAGGGCACAGTTTTACAATCAGTTTTACTGGCATTATTGCAGGGAAGAAAACTGTGAGGGGAGAACGGAGATGAGTTTGCAGATAGAGAGGAGTATGAATATCCTTGACCAGATCTCTTTTTTTTGTTGGGTAGAAAAATATAGCGTGGAGTTGTGTCTGAGAACAAAGTGTCTAGGGATTGTCCTACCTGTTTTGTTTGAAAAATATTTCTTCTTCAGACCACTGGAACTTGATCTGCTTCTCATTTGGTTAATTTTGTAGGTAACACCTTTTAATAAACCAGCAGAGGTGCCCGAGTTGTAACAAAACCAAACAAAACAAAGAAACTACCTTCTCTGACATGTGTCTGTTGGAAGTGGAAGATGGAAATAATGTTTTCCACTGAATTGGAAATGGGCATAGAAGGTAGCATAAGTGTTGGTCACAGACCTCTAGTGGAAGTATCTCTTTCATGTATCTCTTGGATGATATGAGGAAAAAGGCACTTTAAAGAGGGGGGGCCATTCAGTAGCAGCTCAAACGCATATTGTCAGTCTGGTCTCCATTTTTTTTAGAGAAAGATAGATTCAGTGGAATAAAGTTTGGCTTCTTCTGGATACTTCATTATACGCCTTTTTCCTTGTGCAGTATAGGAAATTTCATCACAGTTTGGCTCAAGTGAGATGCCAAAAGATAGGTGATGTAAGTCTTCTAAGCTGCATTATCAGTATTTCTCTGTATTTACCCATAGGGATCTCTTAACTGTTCCATGATGCTGCTTGTGAGCGCACAGGGCTGAGTACTCTTCACGAACGGTCTAGGACAGAAGTGCTGTATTAGAGAAGGATTATAAGGTTAGGACCAAATTGTATCTAGAAAATAAGAGTAGTAATTTTAAGAATCCTATTTTTCTTCTCTGTGTCACACATAATATATTTTAAATATCAGACAGATGAAATGCATACTATATTTTTATTAAGGAAATACATCTACATATATGTGGGCCCCCCAAATACACATTTCCGTCAATTAAAGCTTACAAGAAATTTAATCCATATGAAAACATCATTGTGTCAATTTGGGAAAATAATAATCTGGCCAAAGAAATTGAAAATACAAAGTGTTCTGATTGCTATGCATGCTTTTACTTTTGGATGTCAAAAGAGTGTTTTTAGAAAAGATATAATTTCTTGGGTGAAAATATACTTCCCCCCCCCAACTAGTGCCTGCAAATAAAACTGCCAAAACCTTTGTCAGAATTACAAATAGCTTTCAGGTATATAATAGAATATGTTTCAAACATCTTGCAAATTCTCTGTGAAAGCACTCATGTGTATCATTCAGTATTAAATTAGGAAATTCATCTTCCTGGACTCTGTACATCCAGTGGATTGAGATTCAGCTTAATGTACATTTACTGCAGAGGAAGCCTAGAGAAACTACCCTGCAATTTAAATGTGACTTAAATTCAGTGTTTGTCTGTTACCAGTGCTTATTTTTCTTACTGGCTATTTGTATTTTGTTGTCATGTCTTTGGTTTAATCAGTATGAAAATTTTCTCTTTTCATATTTCAGGAACTCTATGTGTATGTATGTATGTATATGTGTATAAATTACTACATGGGCTGGGTAGAGGTAGCAGGATGATGATGGAGATGTGCAAGTGGAGAGAGGGTAGCTTTTGGTTAAACTGTGTTGCATTTCTTTTGTTAGATGTGCTACTTGCTGTCAAACTGAGAGAGGTAGTTAGTCTTTATGTTTTTGTTTAAAAATGTGGGCATGAAAGAAAAGGAACAGTCATTTCCAATTTTGACAGTAGGACACTTACTACTACTTCAAAGTTCCCTGCTTCTCTCCTACCCCATTCTATTATTAATAACCATTGTGAGAAAAGTCTATTAAATTGTTGGGAATAAGTAGAGGATTACTATTCTTAAACCACTGTTTTTATCATCTGGTACATAACAAAAGGAGAGGGTACAGAAAGCTATGCATAAAATGTGGTTGGTTGTGTTTGAATGCTGAATCTTTAGCTTAGTCTTAAATAATGCAGTTAACTCTTTTTGGTTAAAAAAACCACAACCCAAAACTTCTGAAATGCATTGTTATCTTTTGTGAGCTATAAAATGCTTATCAATTCATGCAACTGTCTATTATTGGAATTTTTTTAATCCAATGAGTACACAGGTTCCTAAGAATAGATTTAATACTCTTGGAAAATCAGTGTGCCTTTTGCTAGAGGTATATGCACGCTTGTATGCAGAAACTTAATCATATTTCATTAATTTTAGTGAAATATACCTACAGGATGATGTTGATCACCAACAGTCACTTATTGTCCACCTCAGCCAATAATTTCCAGGGCAGTGCTTTGCCACTGTTTTCCATCCAGCCTGGATACAACACTAATTCCTATAAAAATGAAGAGTACAATGTCTACAAAACAATTTGCCTTTTTTCTTCTGAATACATCATAGGTTCAGTTGAGTTATGTCCTGTGCTCTTACTTAAAAATTTTATCTATGCAGTCTATAAATAATTGCTGGCTGAAAAGTCTGTGAGGTTTAGTACATGATGGATATGTGGTACAAGCTGGAAAGTGCTTGTTAAAAGCATCTTAAGGAATTCACAGTGATGAATTTTTGCAGCTTGTGGGACAAGCTGCTACATGTTCTGTCTCCTTGCTAAGAAAATTCACATTTATTTGTAGATACCATCGTTTAAATGAATAATCTTTAATAACATTCTTGATGCGTTTGCATTTCACACTTGTCCGTAATAGTATGGAGTTTACTAATTTTTATTACTTTAATGCACAAAGAGAATGTATCAGAGAAAAGAACGTTAAGCTATAGTTCTTTTTTTTTTTTTTTTTTTTTTTTTTTTGAATATCACATCCGTATTGGACAAGTATACTGCTACATCTGTGTATTCCACCTTGGGATATCAGTTGATTCCTGTTTCTTGCAAATATCTACATATATTTGTAGATATAACATACTGTGTATATGATTAGCATGCTTCAGATATAGACTAGGAACTTACTAACCAGATAATCTGTCATAAATAACAACAGTTTTCATATGATAGTGCATCAGAAGTTAGTGTTTAAAACTTTAAGCCTTACAAAGCAGCGTTTACAGTGTGATCCATGATTTAATCATTATTTACTGTTGTGAGGTAAAGTTAGCTATGTCACCAGCGTCTCTTGGATGATTTTGGACTAGAGACTGGTAACAGTCACTTGATAACAATAAAATATGTCAGATTATAAATTTTTTTTTCCATAACTGTAGCACATTGTGGTATTTGAAATAAGTTTTACATTCTTTGGAGCAGCTTGCTAAAGATCTACTTGCCTAAAATATAATTGTGTGCCAAAACCGTATGGGGCAGTCGTTATGGATTGGACAAAGAAATGGAAAATGCACTGTAAGTAACTCTGCCGAATTGGCAGTACAGTACACTAGATGACTTAATAGGTATTCTTCATCCTCAAAACCTGCGAGTCTCTGCTAGCCTGCCCAGACTATGCTCACACGTACAGTGTCTTCACTTTAAGGAGCTTGTATTTACAGATACAGACACACACATGTTGAAGAGCAGTAGGCTGGAGGGTGTAGTTTTTGCCGGTTGCCTCATGAGAACAGGTTTATCATCCCTCATTAGCTGCCACAAGTTGGTTGTTCAAAGTTTGTTGTGACTTTTGTAGTCTGGATGGAACATTTGAGAGTGGTTAATATGACAGATGATTCTCCACAATAGCAGTAAAAGCTGATATTGTAAACACCTCCTCATTGAGGTAAATTTACAAACAAGCTGTTGAAGATCAGATTGGTTTTCTTTTCTTAGCTTGTAGGGAAGAATAATTATCCCTTGTTTGCTTATGGAAGTAAATAAGTTTAGAGATTAAAAACTTGTCCGTGACTCCTTAAAATTACTTCCCCGTCTTTTGTGCTGCTAATTAAGGCTGGACTTATACGTGTTAGCCAAAGCCCTATTTTGAAGACAAAGGAGAAAGACCCTGCAACAGCTTAGGGGAGTGTAGGAAGTCAGGCTGCATCCAGATGTTAAATCCCTTTGGATATTTTTATGTAATTTTTACCTTTAGTTTAAGTAAAGACAGGGGAGTCATTTGCAGCATCTAACAGTCATTCAGAAGACTACAATTTACAACCCAATTCACCTGTTTAGCTAATGAAGAGATAGGTTCCTTCCCTGAACTGATGTCCACTACCAAAGCTAGATGCTTAAAGGTAAATGCTTGCAACTACTTCAGCAGTATTCTCTATATGCTCTATACTCTTTATACTATTATTAATGTAATGAATGAGTCTACTTAGGGTACTGATTTTTTTTTTTTTTTTAATAAATGGAAAACTTCCTCAAGTCACAAATAATTAATATCTGGTTTAGAAGAAGTATCTATGTGACATATTTCTTTTGCAGTATCATAGTGGCATAGGATTTTAAAAGTGTCAGAATTATAATCATGATCCAACTTAAATCCATACGGATGTTGTACTTTCTCACCTATGTGAAATGGTGATCAAAACAAGAGAAAATGCTATGTGAGTTTTATAAATGCTTGTTCTAACTTTATCTCAGCCGATGTAGCTGAGCCTAAAAAAAATATACTTTTAAAAATTCTGATGTATTTTGTGATTTATCTTCCTCATGACAGGTGGCTCTGCCGTAGGGCAGTCAGCACTCTGCCTTCAGGAGCTGTTTTTAGGGAGGTAAGGGCAAAGTAGTCTGTTAAGAGTCACATTAAAATAACAACGGGCTTAGTATACAGTGGGGTTTGTGTGTCAAGCCAGCTGCAGTACGAAATGGGCCACACACACAGAGATCTCAGTGAGGGGCCATTGAGGCTTTGCCAGCTAAACTGCTGCCACCTAAACAAACACCATCACAGAGTCAGTGATTTAGCGCTTGATCTAAGTAGGTGACCACTTGGAAGTAAATCTTTCCAAGTACTTTAGCGAGTCTCTCCACATATAATAAATAGTGGAAATCCGGCAAGAGTTGTTTTTTCTTTTTTTTTGCACTGGCAATTTCATTGATTAAACAGTCTTTGATTAACAATTATTTGAGTGCTAGCAGTCTTCTTTTTTACAGTAATGTGACAGCTTCTTTTTTTTTTTTTCCCTTACTCTTTGTGCAAATTTGTAAACAGAGGGAGGATATGAGCTCAAGTAATTCCACCTTAGATACAGTACTGATGCTGATTAGGCTGATGGAAGAGATACTGTTATTTGTCTCTGCCATTTCCTGTGTCTGCTTTTCCCTGATCAGTTCTGAGTTCAGTGTGAGTTTACAACAAGTTAAAATAGTTGGAGAAGTTCGTAATTGAAACTTTTCATAGCATACTGAATGAGTGAGGTAAAATCGGTAGAGCGCTTTATACTGTCCAAGTTTTCTTGGTTCAAAGTTTGAATAGCTACTTTGCTCCAAACCACCAAGGATATGTTGTTAACAAAGGTCACTGAGAGTTCAGGTTGTTTCCCAGGCAATTTGACTAACTGCTTAACTGGAAAGACAGGAGGATGAAATGATTAATTTCTATGTCAGTGTAAAAGTAATGTTTCTTTATCATTTATATCCATGTACTTCAGGATTTAAGAGCATGCCTTTGAATGAGTTCCTTGGAAGCCTGGTTTAGACATAGCTTACTAATGTGCCTTATATAATAAAAACATTAGGTGTTACTTTTTGTATAATCTCAGAGTTCTAAGTGCTACATGATTTTCCCCATTTTGCCTGGCTTGTACTTTTAGGAACTCTTCAGGTCTTATGTGTTCACTTTAAATGCAGTGGATCACTTCTGTAGTCTTGAGGTAAGAAAAGTTGTTTGTTTGTTTGTTTTTTTCCCAAATATTCATATGTGTACAAAATATTTGACAAAAGTCCTGGAGAATTAAGTTATTCCAGTTTTTGTTGTTTATTTTTAGTAAGCTATTTGATTGCTGCTTCTGCTAAGCAATGATTTAGGAACTGTTGAGAAGTACATTTAAAATACTATTAGTATATACCTCTAAAAATGAAGGATTATTGAAAAAGGAAGACTCAAACACTGCAATGAAACATTACCTGGTAGTATTTGTGGATTTCACCACAACTATCCAACTAAACAAAAATCATAGTTTAACTGTTCAAGGCTTATTGTAAATAGTACTATAAAAGGCATTTTCTTATTTCATGAGTGCAAGGACTGTCTAATTATATTAAAAATTACTGTGAAATCTTCCTAAAATAGCAAAAAACCAGAGTTTTATTTGGTTTATACAGAAAAAAAATTAAGTTGTACCTTCTGATGTTACTGTGTTGTTTCCCCTTCCACCCTCTCGTTTCCTTCATATTGGCATACCTACTGTGCATTTCAAGTCTCTGTGTACGCAACTCTTACTTTTACTTGTACAGCTGTGTACAAAATGCTTTAATTTTAGGAGGTAAATATACAACTCATGCAATACTGGCAAGTCTTAGTTTCCCAAGAAAAATATAGAGGATAGTAGATGCTCTGGAAAAGAGATTAGTGTGTGTGTGGCTCTTGAAACTTTACTGCAGGACTCTAGTGCTGTGTTCTCTGTAAGGATGAACAACAGTCAGGGCCTGAAGAACAGCAGGAATTTCACCTATATTTCACCTCAGAAACACTTTTGCAGCTCCACAGGAAGCATTCATATTTCTACCTGCAAAGGCACAGGAAAACCTTTAAGCATAGGGATGATAATGTTCTGTTAGATTTTGCATTCACTTGAGACAGAATCTTTACCAGTATAAAATACTGAATGGATATGTTTTAGCCCTCCAACTAAATGCTTCCAGCTGATTTTGACTAGTTTTGCTGCAGTTAACATACTGAAATTGTCTTGAAATGTAAGAAAGAGCAAATTCGAAATGTCCATTTTTTTTAAAGAACTGGTAAATATGGAAATATCTTTGTGTAATGTGATGCAGAAATAAGGTAGCTGTGCAGTGAGGAAGATGTTATGCCTCCTGCTCCTTTCTTCCTTTAAATTGCAGTGACATGATGCATATATCTTTGCTTGTTCACTTATCTTATGAAGTCACTGTATATTAGTAATTCTGACTTAAAGTTTTCTCTGAACAATGAAAACAAGTTTCTAGTTTGATTGTACAATAAGCAGAATAAGGTCAGCTGTTTTCTGGTGCAACAGTACTATTTTAATTTTGCTGCCTCACTATAAACACTGTAAACTTGTATGTCTGACCTTAGGATTTCACAGAATGTTAGTTGTGGCCTCTTAGATGTCAGCCAGCCTGTGCTGCAGGCTTGAGTTTTATCACAGAGGACAAAGCCTAGGTCTCTTTGATTTGAGATTTAGAATTTGAAGCCAAATTGCATATATACTTGATTTTTTTTTTTGTGAGGAAATATTAATTTAGAGTTGTTCTAAAATGTATTAGTATCACTGGAAAATTCTTTGGAAGGTAGGTTCTCTGTTTTTCAAATTATGAACATGCTTCTCTTACAGAAATACATTTCCCAGAGGGGCATGTGCAGTTTGAAGAGTAAGTTTCTAGGTAGTGTCATTCTGTAGAAAAGCTCTTCCACAGAAAATTATTTTTCTTGGGGTTTGGAGGTTTTGTTCGTCTGTTTGTTTTTTTTCATCTCAGATGCTTCTGTAAATATCATCTGCCAATTCATTTAAAATTTAGTTGTAATTGTTTTGTTGGGTATAAAATGTAACAGGTACTGGTTTGGGCTTTGGGGGGTTTTCAGAATGCAAATCCTTGTCTTTCTGTATGTGTTCTCTGGCAAATCTAAGTTTTGGGGATTTTTTTTTTTTTTTTTTAAGACTTAGAGATGCAGAATTTTGTTCTGTTCATGTAAGCACATTGTCTTAGTGCCCCTTGTCTTAACATTGTCTTCTCGGTGCATGATTAATACCTGTAGGTTATTAGTACAACACAAATTCATAAGCATATGCTATTTTGTGGTAACAGAACCTTGCCAGTGCTCTTAGGGGTTGCAGAGGTACCAAAAAAGTGGAATTTGGAAGCAGTCTGTTTTTTTTACTGCTCATTCAGTCTGGATTATTGCAATATTGCATTATTCTAAATCATTTCACCTGACTCAAATGAGGGGAAGGAAGGGCAGGGAGTGGAAAAACCTCTCCAACACTGAGAAATCAGTAGGAAAAGAAAAATGATGCCCATGTGTCCTCATCCTCTCCAGTAACAAACTGCATTCTCCAGTCCAGGAATCCCTGTTGTGGCTTTTATTAGCAAATATTATCAATTTCATTGAAGTCAGATGTGTAAATCTCGTCAGATTGTCTTCTATTTGCTATGTGGGACTTCAAAGGGATCTTCTTTGATGAGAAGATCCTCTAGTTTGCAAAGTGATGCTTTTCAGTTCCTATTAATAAACAGAAATTTTTTTAGCATCTCTACATTCCTGTATTTTCTTGACAGAAGTTGTTTGTTAATGATGTGCTTAATTGGGTGCAAGCTATAAACTGATCAGTGTGGGTTATTAGTGTCTTTAGTCTAAACGATTTTGAATTGTCTTCTTTCTTACTAGAAAATAGTGCATGAATGAATGAACTCTTGGATGATGCATAATATGTTTGCAGTTTAGCTTCAGATAAAATTCTAACTGAGCTAAAATAACTTTTCAGTTATTTTCGGCTGCTGATTACATTTTATACTAGTTCTGTGCACAGTTAGTTGTTTGCTATACAACTTGCAAAGCAATAGGAGGTGCATTTTCATGGCTTCATCACAGAACTTGAAAACTTTTTAATTTCAAGGTTTTTTGGTTTGTTGGTTTGCTGGGGGTTGGTTTGTTTGTTTGTTTGTTTTCCCTAACAGTTGAATCCAGGAGAATTTATGATCATCTTTTATTTCCCTGGGCTCACAAAGGAGTTTAAACAGTATAGTATGTATTATTTTATGTATGATAATACATATTATAATGTATATTAGAATAAAAAGCAACACTGGGATGAGGCAGCATCTCTGTTCTGTAGCCATGCTGAGCTTGGGGAGGCCATGAGGTATTCAGGAGATGGGCTGAGGGGGGATGGAAATGGGACTGAGGGTCATCAGCTTGGAAAGGAGGGTTGAATTTGAGTGTAGATATCATCAGGACTTAACATACAAGAAGAAAAACAGAACAGGCTAAACAGGAAGCAAACATTTTAAAGCTGTCCTGAGCTAGCAGTTTAAAATAACTGCTTTATTAGAAACAGGAGGAAAAAAAAAATGCTTAAGGTATTTTGGTTTTAATGTGTTGGACAAGGCGATACCTAAAATTGACACTATAATAGTTTTGGTTTTTTACCTTTGTTGCTAACAGTTTTTAAGACTTGGAATTGGGAGGTGGTGTATTCCCAGATTTTACCCATCCTAATCTGGCTGTGTGGTTTATCTCAAGTTTGTCAGACAGTGCATATATAACATGAATGCAATGGTTTCTTTCTGGTGTGCTGCCAGAGCTGCATGTGTTCATCAAATGTTGTTTAGTCATTGCAGCATATTTGTGCCATCTGGAAATGCATGTGCTTCCCTTCCTGAACAATAGTCTTTAATCAAGACCAGTATTATGGAAAGGCTAGAAAGAGAGTATACATAATCAGTAGGATGCCAAAATTAGAATTACACATACATTTTCCCTAACCTTACCACACTGTACGCAGGGTGGCAAGCTTCCAGAGGGTACCACGTCTCTGGAACTACTACCTTTATCCATGATCCCTCTTACTTCTGAGTATATTATTCAGAATCCAAATTGTTTAAAGAGCTTCAGGGTAATAATAACAAATCAAGAGTCGTCATCATAGAGAATTGTAAGCCTATAGAAATTGTCTGCTATCTTTTATTTGTTGGAAACTCCATTTTCCAGGTCTGTCTAAACAGAAATATTCACAAAATGATTTCACATCTGTTGTACTCTTTTCTTTATATTGCAAAAGCATAAGCTTTTCATTTCGTGCATTTTTAGAGCAATTTTTTGATTGTGTTAAAGCTCCACTAGTTTTTTTACTAAAAGAACATGGGGAGAACGCAAGTACATTTGAGATGTTAATTCTGTTGAGAGCCAGGAGTTCAGGTGTGCCTGGTAACATTCTGAAAATTTGTGCATTCACAGATGATATTCAAGAAACAAGATTATAATATATTCAGTCACACATGTAAAACTGTTGTGATGTTTGTTGAATGACAGAATGACACAACTCAAGTTTATCGTTTGCATTTATAATGCTTAGTCTTTTTCTGTTAATTTCTAGTAATATTTTTTATGCCACATGGCAGACGTTTTGTTTTAGCCATACTTCTTATATTGACAGGTTGATCTTTTGTTGTGTAATTGTTTGCGTTTGTTCTTTTTTTATTGTTTTTCTATGAAAGTCGGTAGTGGGGGCAGAGGGGAAATTTCTCTCTTCAGGTCGCCTGGTAGTGGTGTTGTGCTTGATAAAGCTGCACTTCTTAATTGCAGTATTGCTAGAGCTGTTTGTGAGAACTGCTCTGGATCTTTCTCCCTTCTTAAAAGCAATTTTTTTAGAATCTAATTTTTAATTTTTTTTTTTCTAATTCCAATTTTAAGGCTTTAGTCTGATCAAAATCTAGCCAATTGTGAATATTTCCAGACACATATTCAAAGTTTATCATATAGCTCTTTCAGGAATCTTAGAGTTTCCTTGTTGACAGAGAAACTTGAAACTGACTCAGTGACTGGTCTGTCTGCCTGTCAGGGAGCTTCTAGACCTTCATGGGTAGACATGATTTTGTAATACCATAGTGTTTAAGTGAGTAGAGGTTCTCTGTGTCATGGCACAGCTAATTCAGAGGTTGATAGAAGGCATTTGTGTTATAAGCTTTCTGTTAAATTTACCACAGCTGACATACTCGGTATTGATTCATTAAGACTCATGAAAACATGATCTGATATAATCAATTTTTTATTAGTCAGCAGACAGTTGAGTATTTTAATCAATTCATTTTTTAGTTCTGTGTTCCTTTTACATAAATAAATGCTTTTATTTTGTGGTGTGTGAGTGGTTCAACATGGCAGCTTGTGCATGTAAGACTGAGTGACAATTCAACATTGTACATAGCTGGTCTTGGTCCTGGCTTCTCTGCTGTCTTTTTCAAAGGAAGGGGACTTTCTCTTCTCCCTGTGCAGTACAAGGAGGCAAGGGCAAATTTCATCATCTGGTAGCGTTTTCCTGATACAGGATATGGTAGAATCACAGACTGGTTTAGGTTAGAAGGAAAGTTAAAGCTCATCCAGTTCTATCGCCTGCCATGGGCAGGGACACCTTCCACTAGACCAGGTGGATCCAAGCCCCGTCCACCCTGGAACATGTGCTTCAAATTTGATTGCATTTCTGCTGCATAAGCTGAGGCTTGAATCAACAATTCGGTCCTTAGTGTTTTTCTAGATACGTTAAATTTCTCCTAGGTGATAGCTTTTTTCCCCTGGAGTGGTTTCTGAACTGTGACAAGAAGGGCCTACCCCACAAGCTCAAGTGTGGTACTTGAACTGTAGCTGCTATAGACCAATAAATTGGAGTAGTGCTATTCCCTGGCAGTGCTCAAGGACAGGTTGGATGGGGCTTGGAGCAACCTGGTCTAGTGGAAGGTGTCACTGCCCATGGCAGGGGATTAGAATGAGATGAGCTTTAAGGTCTTTTCCAACCAAAACCAGTCTGTGATTCTATGATTCTGAATGTGGTGCTATAACCAAGCAAGGAAGAATACATAAGAAATGATAACAAATTATGAAATGGGTAGTTTGTATACTTGAGCATGGGAAATGATGAAATTCAACAAACAGGAGCTACTTTAAAACCACCCAAAATAACAAAAAACAAAGCAATCCTTAGATGTCAGCTCACAACATATGAGTATTTTCCTTTCAGATACAACTTTAAACTTAATCTGGACCATGACATTGGGAAGAAATACTTTCCTGTATGGTAAAAATTTAATTAATGCTTGTTAAAAAGATCATGTGGGTTTCTCCATAACTAGGGCATAAAACTGTTAATGCTTCAGTATCTGGTGGGTGACATACAATCTCTGTGCCTGAATGTTTTCAATACCTTTGGAGGGAAAATGGTTAGAGAAAGTTGGTTTTATCACATGCAGTGTTTCTTGATGCAATTTATTAGTATACGATGGAAAGCCCAGAGATACTGAGCTAAAATGAGCTCTTTGTAGAATTAATTTAGGATATGCATTGATTTTTGAGACGGAAATATGTGTTTCTCTCTAAAGTTAAGGTAAGAGCCAAGTATAAAAAATGTGTAAGATTTGAAATTAAATTATAAGTGTTGAAATACATTGTGGGAAATAGTTCTATTGAATGGATGAGTAGTACTGATGCAACTAAGGCTTTTAAGTTTTCTATTTTACTGATATATATCTAGATCCCTATCCTTTCATTACTGCTTTAAACTAAAAAATTTCAGTAGTATCACTATGAAATGGCATAAAATTTCTTCTTTCTTGTTTAAGAGAAGCAACTTTAGGAACTAATCTTGTCTGTTACGTTAATGCAGCTTGGATAATGCAGTGGTCTGATAGAATCCTTTAAGTTGGAAAAGACCTTCAATATCATCAAGTTCTACTCTTCCCACAGCACTGCCAAGGCCACCACTGAACCATGGGACTAAAGGTCTCGTCTGCACGGTTTATGAACACTTCCAGGGATAGTGATTCCACCACTGCCCTGGGCAGTCTGACTATGCTTTCAGGGAAGAAATTGTCCTTAATACCCAGGAATATATCCTAACCCTCCTCTGGCACAGCTTGAGACCATTTCCTCTCGTCCTGTCACTTGTTACTTGGAAGAAGAGACCAGCCACCTCCTGGCTCTATCCTCTTATCAGGTAGTTGTAGGGAGCAACAAGGTTCCTCCTGAGCCTTTTCTTCTCCAAACTAAACCCCTTCAGCTCCCTCAGCCATTCTTCATCACACTTGTGCTCCAGGCCCTTCACCAGCTTTGTTGCCCTTCTTTGGATCGGCTCCAGCACCTCAATGTCTCTCTTGTAGTGGGGGGCCCAGAACTGAACACAGGATTTGAGGTGTGGCCTCACCAGTGCCCAGTACAGGGGGACAGTTGGGGTAGGAATGATTCTAAACACGATCTTCCCTTCAGCACAGTCCTTCAAGTAGGCAGAGGAGAAGGTAGGATTGTTGTCCAGCTATCCTTTTCCATTTTACTACAATGTCTTTTATGTGTGTCATGGCCTTCCTTCTGTTCTCCCCCTTCCTTATAAACCCTGTTTTAAAATACAGAAAATAAAGGTACCAATAAAACCTGAAGTTGTAACTAAGACATAGTCAAGCTTATAGTGCAATAATTAATTTCAATAATTGGGAATTTCCCAAATGTTCTCTGTAATGAACGAGCTCTTAGTTTCCCCTTAAGATGGGGAATTTAAGTTGGAAGATCATTCTGTTACAGATCCCAGCTGCTCTCTTCAGGGAAGAAAAGTAAGTATTCATAGCCATGGCCTAAGGAGGGTTGTTTAAGAGATAGGATCTGGTTTCCTTCAGTGTTTGTTTTCAAGGATTATCTCTTGGTCAGAGTGGATGCACAGCTGTTTCTCAGGTCCTAAATTTTCCATTTGTTATCAACTTGACACCTGTGTAAGATAGGCAAGATCTTGAATTTCCATCAGTTCTTTCTCATGGGCATGGAAACTAATTTTAGAACACTTGATAGATAAACAGTTGAAGTGATTATTTCTGAGCATTTTAGGTCACATGCCAGTATTCTCTTGTTGAGATGGTAGAGATGGCAACAGTTGCCATGGCATACTAAGACGCTAGATAGTTTTAATACTAGTTCTATTATTTGTAGGCAGTTCAGGTTGGATGTGTTTGTCTACAAATAAAACACCTGTTTTGCTCAAAGTTCCACTAGGAATAATGCTTAAAGAATACTGGGGTTTTGTTTGTTTGTTTTTCTTTATGGGCTTTTTTTTGTGTGTGTGTGTTTTTTGTTTTTGTTTGGTTGGTTGTTTTTCTTTTTGTTTTGTTTGGTCTTTTTACTGGAATCAGTGTCTCTTAGTTCCCTGCATGGTGACTTTTAAAACTGATCTAGCTGCTGTTGTTCTTCTCACTTCAGAGACATTTTGTGAAAATATGCTCTCTGAAAAATCTCTGAAAAGATCTCAGTCTGAGCTTGGTAGGTTGAAGTCTTATTCCAAACTTCGCATGAGAGAGTTCAAATAAGTGAGGGAGAATGGTGTGCTGTAGTTAAGTCAGCAGTAGAACAGATAGCCAAGAAAAAGAACCTGAAACTTTTAAATTATTTGTCAAACACAGTTACATCTGAATTTGGTTTTCAGAAGTGCTATTTATTGTTCAGTCCATTAGTTGGATTCTTTTGAAACAATCAAACTCAGTTGATGTAGCAGCTTTGCAGCTGAATCTTCTAAATTTTGATCAGTTCTGCTATGTGACATCCTCATCAATTGAAAATTATATCTCAGTTCATAACTGATGCAGCTCAAAAGTTTTGTTTGTTAAAAGGGGAAGTCCAAGATTTCAAGGGAGGGCTTGATATTCTCATATTTGTGCTGAGCCTTAGAAACTGTCTGTTAGGTCAGCCAATTTATGTCTCAATCACTCTTTACTATGTTCACAGTGACTCAGCCCAGGCAGTTTTCCATCCCCTTTTTCACCCCACTCCCCTGGATTAGTCATATGCAATTTAGCAATATTAGACAGCTGTTGGCTCTATCTGCTGATAGTTTCAATTATGAAAAAAACAAAAAGACTTCATTCATGTACAGCTTGTAACCTGGGGACTTCATTCTGAACATAATAGAAAGCCAGTCTGTTTCTTTCCTTTAAAAAAGTCACTGTGATAAAATTAGTGCCTGGATTTAATAAAGAAAAATGCAATTACATTTTTTGCACTAAATTCCTTTAGCACAAAAATCAGCACAAAGAAAAAATTTAGCACAAAATTGATTGTTTCTCAGTCTGTTTATAAAGTTAATCTCTTCTGCATTGTTTGAACCTTCTAATTTTCTGTTATCTTTTTGAGCTTCTTTCTTGAGATCTATTTCTTAGAATAGCTATAAAATTATCAAACTGAAAACCAGAACAGCTAAAATACTGTAGGGGTACATGTTACACCTTAGAATTACACGAGTCCATTATAAACAAAGAGCTTCCATATCACAGCTTAAGCTGCTCATATGGTATACATCTGTGGTCTTTCGGCAGCATGCTTGGCTGCTGCATGGGAGTTTTTTGAGTTTAGAGCTAAATTCATATCTGTCTTCCCATCAGTCTAAAAATTATGGAGGTCCTGTGCTTCTTTACATGACTGCCATGAAGTGAGCTATTATATGCTGCAGAAGCAAGGAAATTCAGTTAATAATACTGCATCATGGGAATGAAAGTGGGGGGTTTTCTAACAAAACAAATACTTTTGAGTTCTTTAGCTGTGTGTTTTGTATCTGTAGATTATGGTGGGTTTCCAGAAATACATATTTTAAATATAAATCTGTTATACACAGATAAAGGGTGATTGGTCCTTGGTTTATTCACTTGATTCATGCTTCATTGCTTTCAGAAAAGGTAGTAATGACCATACAGATGGTTGCATTAACTACATAGGTCTATACTAACAAGTTTTAGAACATTTAGATGGTCAGAAGTCTCGTTGTTTTATTACTTCGGAAAGCACATTTAAATGAGGCTTCTGCTTAAGTGGGAGTTTAAAAATATGAAAGAATAGATGGGGAAAAAGTTAATTTACCAAAAAAAACCACCCAACAAAAAGCAAACAAATAAAATAGGAGTAATACAAAGGAAAGATCTGAAACTGGTAGAATTATGAGTGGAAATTTTTTGGTTTTGTTTTGTTTTTTTGATTTTCTGTGAATTGTACTAGGCTTATATTCATGTTAGGCTTATTGTACTTGTTACTGAATAACAATGAAAAATAGTTACCATCTCTTCAGAACAGACCAAGATGTTCCATTAGTCTTTCTCTTCTGAATCTGAAAAGCAAAAATGTTTGTGTGTCACAAAGACAATCCATTAGTTACTAAGGAAGATATTACATAGATGAGCACATTGAAATTATCATCCTCATATAATTTGTGTCCAAGACAGCAAAAAGAATTG
The DNA here is from genome assembly GCA_009867235.2 of Psittacus erithacus. Classification (NCBI taxonomy): domain Eukaryota; kingdom Metazoa; phylum Chordata; class Aves; order Psittaciformes; family Psittacidae; genus Psittacus; species Psittacus erithacus. The sequence continues at coordinate 26,575 of WYDI02037867.1, read as the reverse complement.
GCTGAACTGATTTCTGGCTTAATCAAGTAAGGTTTTAATGCTGAATCCTTGGGAAATTTCAGAAGACTTGAAAATGTGCTACTGTTCTGTCAGCGTATAGTGGGTATCCTATCCCACTTGTCTATGTTGAAATCTGAAGCTTCCTATGCTGTAGTCAGTTTGAAATTAAAGTAATAAGACAAATCTGCTAAAATACTAAGGAGTTACAGAATGAAAATGTAATTGTTGCTGGTAAACTTCATTTATTTAAAAAAAAAAAAAAACAAAACCTGCTTCTCAGAATGTCTTATGACAGGATCAAGTTTTTCATTCCTGTAGTTAGTCATTTACAAAGAAAAGAAAGTCAGGATCACTTACACTGACCCAAAAGTGAAGAAAGGATTGTTAAGGAAATCTATGGATGAGGGATATTGCAGCAGACATTTTGGAGTAATATATCAGTTTTTCATCTTTTACCTGAAAGCTGTTTATAATTATATCCCACAAAATATGTGAGCATGTAAGACTCAATGACGTAAGTGATGGTTCTTATTTTTGTGCCATTCATCAAGTCTAAAATAAGTATTGTATATATTTAATTTCTAAAGAGGCTACTGTAGGCAGGAAGTCTCTGGGTATAAGCATTGTAAAAGCATTAGTAAAACAAAGGATCTGACAAAGAGGAATGAGATACCATCCCTGAAAAAGATTTTGGGATCTCAAGGCAAGCACCTTAAAAAGACCTTGCAGTCTTATCCTGTAGTAAAAAGATATGCTTTTTTCAAGGTTGTATAAGAGTAGGGAGTTAGATGTTTTATTTTATGGAGCACCTATGTCTTATGTTAGCATATTGTGTTCTGTTTTGTGGCCTTACTGTTTTCAGCATAATTCTAAAAGCATTGTATGTATGGCAAAAAGCTACAACAGCCTTTTCTGTCAAGTGTGGTAAGTCACACAAAAGAACTGTGGCTGGAAGCTGAATCTAGGTAAGTTTACCCACAGCTAGTAATAGGGGAACAAGTATTAGGTCCCTATTAAGACTTGTCATAGCACTTTTTTAAAGACAAACTTCTTCCACAAAATGTTTCCACTCAGAATGAGTTTCTAGACTGTGAATGGATAATATTTTATTGGCCGGTCAGCTGTAGGATCATTTGTTACTCCCTTGAAATTTTGTTTTCCCTTGAGATCCGAAGACATACCTGCAGGTTGTATTCATGATGTGTCACTGCTGTGTTTTAATGAGTTCAGAAAGTAAAATGTCAGTGAATTGCCATGACTTTTTTTTTTTTTCTTTCCCCCATATCTTGCATTATTCTTTGTCTTTATCCTAACTTGCTCTGCTACTTTGGAGGGTCTGACTGGCATGCAAGCTCGGCATTTCAGTCTCCTTTTTACTGACTATTTCTTTTTAGCTTAAACCATTAAAAGTAGTTTAGCCTGCAGGTCTGTGGAACTGGAGTAGAATAGGGTTCCTCTCTATCCCCAGCAGCATTCTATAAAAATCTCATGGTTTGTTCTTTCTTTTTTTTTTTAACCACACCTAACCACATATAACTGCAGCCTTTTGGTGAATTAGATAAGGCAGAGTAAAATCACAAAATGAAAACTGTATCAGAAACAAAACATTTTAAAATGTGCTGGGAAGTGATATGGCTCTTCATTCGTATATCTGGTTTAAGGCTTATCGTCTACGTAGTGAAGAAATGTGGTATCACTGAGACTGTGGTGGAGAACAAATAGGGGTATGTAAGTGCATTCTGTGGATGGCAGTAGGTTATCATGAGGAGACTAGGCAGTTTCTTGATGCTGTAATGAAAGCAAGTTGAGTTATGTGATCTCTTTAAGGAAAAAATGAAACATCTGAGCAACTTTAAAGAAGATGCTCAATATAGGAGAAATCTTTTGTTTCCTTAGAAGATCTGTGTTGAAAGGGGCCAAGGGAAGTTTGGGCTTGTCATCATTGCTAAGCAATCTTCCTGTGCTTGAGAACATCTTAGAGCAATTCAAACAGAGGACAAATCTTAAAAATTGAAAGTAGTTTTGGTATGTTTTCTGTCTTGGTACTTGTATTTTATGGATGCTTTTGACATGTGGAAAAGCAAATGTTTTTTTTCACTCAAAAAACTTTTTGTGGTGGCAGTACTGTTAATGAATAAAGTAGTTGTATATTATTTTTTCATGAAAATTCTGGGATCAAAATGGTATATTTTACTAAAAAAAAGAAAATCAATCAGTTATGCAGTCTGGGCAACCCCATGATGAAATGGAATTGCAGTGGGAATGCAGTTGGGAAACCTTTGAGATTCATTGAGTATGGTGAATGGAGACTGCCAGGCTTCAGAAATTCAATGGTAACATAGGGATGTACTAACATTAAATACGAGAAGGCAAGTATTAAATAACTCATACATCAGTGTAACAAAACTTTCAAATGAACAACTCTCATGTTCTCTGCCTCACAGGTAGCTCCATTGGAGCGAATCTAAGATTTGTGGAAAACTTCAGTACCTAATGTCTGCTGCAGTTTGCTAGGCTTTAAAGTATTTTGCATAGCAAATTGTGTTCTGCATTTATTTCATTAACAGAACAAGAATAGGTGATGTTTTGAATGATTTTGTTTCACAATTATATTTTAAATTTATGGAGTGTTTTTATTGTCCAGTAAGGTCTTTCATTTTTTTAAAAAACAAATCTAGTTAGATTATACTACATCCATGCAAGAAATTATAATTTGCTTCATACAGTGTTTTATGAAAAATTACTTTTCTAGGATACCTGATTTACATACTGAAATGATTAAGATTTTTTCAGTCTTTAAAGGTTGCTTAAAACACTTTTTTTGAAATGGATTGTATTTGTGCAAGTCAGTGACACAAGTGAGAAAAGGGGGACATAAAGCAGGATACTTGGTGTTGAGATACGTGCATTAGTGAGATAAACTGACATTAGGTCACCAGCACCCATCTGGGGAAGACAGGGGGACTGGGTTAAGCTGAGCAGTACATCTTTTCATTAAGGCACAACAGCTGTAGTTTGACATTTTGGTGCTTTAAAACTGGAATTGGCTAAAGTTCATTTTGGATTCAGGTTTTATGCATTCAGAGTCCTGTATCGTCTTTGGCCTGAAATAATTGCTGCACGTACAGTATAAAGCTGGGAAAAAAGTTCCTTTAACAAATGTACTTTCCATGTAATGTTCAAAACAAACAGGCAGTGTATTGCTGTGGCAACCAGACAGCAAACAAGTGAAAAAAATACAGTCTCTTACATTCACAATATGGGAGCAGTTAGTTCATTTAACAAGATTATCTTCTGCAGAGTATGATCCCTGTTTTGTGACAGCACTAAATATTTGTAGAAGAAGTCTGATGTTTCTCAATCTGTCTCCTATTCATACAAGTTTATATTTCAATAAACATAAGAGGTTGTGTGAAGATTTAAGATGGTTGGTTGCATAATTAAAAAAAAAGCATGAGGGTAGCTCTTATGATCTTCAAAAAAGAACAGAAAAATATTGTCTTGCTTAGTTTTTTGTTGTTTGGATTTTTTTTTTCCCCCCTCCGGATACCAAGTCCATAAATAAAGCAGAAGAAGTTAAGCTAGGCTGTTACCCTGTATATATGTACCTTAAAAATGCTTGTTGCAGCTGACGAAAAGCCTGAGCTGGCAGGTGGGGAGGCGAGTGCCTGCTCCAAGAAGGGGTGGTTCCTGTTGGTTCCTCACCCCCTGGACAATAGCAGTGGAAAAGCTTGCTGCAGTGCTCTCTTGACCAAGTTCATGAGTTACAAAGAATTTCTGTTTAGCTCCAGTTGCGCACTATCAACTGCTGTTTCCATCTTTGTATTATAAATAATTTAGCTTTTTTTTTGAAATGCCTTTTAAAATTTGCATTGGTAGGTTGAAGTCATCATGATGTTCTAATGTGGACTTCTTTGGAAATTCTCTATGCTAATCTTCAATGTTTAAAATTTTCATAGCAAATCTTTACACAGTCCACGTGCTGCATTCACCCATCTTTTCATGGCTATTTCCAGGATATATCCATTAACCTGAATGGATCCTAGTTCCAGCTGGTCTGGGCAATGAGGGGAAAAAATCTTGTCTGTTCCTTGGGTCATATCTACAGTGCTATATTACTTATAAAAAAAAAAATGTGGCAACACCTATGGCAGCCATATACTCTAGGTGGTAAAATGCTAATGTTTCTCAAAGTAGTAGCCAGATATGGAGTGTGCCTTGTTACTTGTTGAGTTCCTTACTGTAAATTTGTAATTAATTTAGGACTATCTGGGCACAGAGTAATTATAAAGTAATCTTGACTCCCCTACCTTTTTCAGCCTCCTGACTTGAAAGACGGGAGAAAGTGCCCTATCTTTTTTTATGCGGCAAACAGCTGGGTTTGGTCATAGCTAGGAATTTGTATTTTTAACATAGTTTTTAAATGCTGACCCAGGTTGGAGTTGCTTTGAGGTCCTTTCTTCTCTCTCTGTTGCAGGCTAGCAGTCCTATTGAATAAGAGTTTCAGTCTTTCATTGACAGTTTTTTTCAGCTTCATTGCTAAGGCTCATATAAACTTACATTTTCTTTCTTTCTTGGCTTGAGTGAAGAACCACAGGGTCACTACTGCACTCTGAGCCGCAGTGGGGCTGAAATGTAGTGTAACTCCTTCTCAAATCTGCCTGCTGTAAATAAAAAATCCAGTATAAGCCAGTTGCTAGTTCTGGATGAATAATGGAAAAATTGTGTATTTACATTAATTTAGAAACAAACCACCATATTAATGACACAATTTTTGAAAGGAGAACATCAAGGTGACTGTTTATAGCTTGGCATGAGAAATACACATTGCCTGAGCTTGCTTCAGTTATGCAGATTCAGTTTGTGCCTTTCATAGAATCATTAAATGAAACAAAATGAAATTAAATGGTAGAATGGTTTGGACTAGAAGGGACTTTAAAGCTCATCCAGTTCCAGCCCCCTGCCATGTGGAGGGACACCATCCACTAGACCAGGTTGCTCCAGGCCCCATCCAACCTGGCCTTGAGCACTGCCAGGGATGGGGCAGCCACACCTTCTCTGGGCAGCCTGTGCCAGGGCCTCACCATCCTCACAAGGAAGAATTCAATTGCAGCAGTTTTGAAGTAATGCTCCTTGAAGATTTGTCTACACTTGAGCTACTCAGATGGTAGTTCAGCTCAATGAAGGTGTCTGAGGTGTTCAGGACACTTCAACTGTTTATTTCTGTGAATCACTGTGTAGTTGAGGCGCAAGCTTGTTTCTTTGTGCTTTGTCAGCTGCAATACTGGGAACAATATGAATTACCTTCCAGTACATTTTGGAGAAATCTCTCTATTTTAGGCATGTGATGGGATGGAGAGAAAGCTTTGATGGATTAGAGGTCCTTGAGTGGAGTGATCCGATAAACTTCTTGTGGAAAATGGTCTTATTAGCATATGAGCTCTTCTTATTCATCCTTTGACATATACCCTTTGACAAGAAGGACAACCTAACTTGAAAAGAAAGTCTGATGAATTTGTGTTGAGCATCTTTTTCAACACATACCTGGAACTTTAGGTCAGCTGTTGTTTTATTACCCAGCCTTGCAAGGAGAACAATCTCAGTAGCTGTAAACAAACAGAAAGATGAGCATTGCAGAATGAAATTGCAGATACCTGCTGACTAACTAAGGCTCTGGATTGAAATAGGCTGAGATTTCTGTCACAATCTTACAGGCAGAAGATAATTTCTGCAAAAAGTGTTTCTGCCATGTGAGGGAAAAGTGACCTACTGGGCGTGGCAGAAAAACCTGAGGAAAAAGTCTCAGCTGCATCATAAAAGTTGCGCTAAAAATCCTATGATTCACTAGTGCTGCCTGATGCCCTGAGTCACTGAGCTGGGCAGTTTAGCATCCAGCAGTATGAGCTAGCTCCATAAAAGGGCATAAATTAGTTAACAGCTACTAAATTAGTTGAAATTAGTCCATGGCTAAGGAAGAGAAAGCTACTAACAGTTTTTTGTTTTCATTCAACCCTACTACATGCAAAGAATAATACAAGTTGAGCAGTAATATTAAAGAAAAAAAAACAATTTTCCTTTTTTTACTGATGTTATTTACAGATTGGATTAAAGCTCTTGTCTGCTACCATTTTGTGAAGCTTCCCAGAAAGCTGAAGTGCAAAGTCATAGAATCACAGAATGGTTTGGGTTGGAAGGGACCTTAAAGCTTAAATGCTACGGAGTAGAAGGATATGTGTAAAAAAAATAATTATCATAGGGCTTAATTTCCCTGACATTATAGTTTAATACCTGTATCTGCAGATTGAAGTATAATTTCTAATGCTTTCTGAGGTCTAAGAAAGAGTTGAAAGATTACTGAGTTCTTAGAGTTTTAACTGTCAGAAGATGATTATGCTCATTGGGATTGTATTGAAATTCATCCTTTGTTGTGATGATAACATGTGTATGGGATATTTTCTGTTTGGGTTTTTGTTTTGTTTTTTTTTTTTTTTTCCTGAAGACAGACTTGACAGCTTAAAATATGGAAGGAAAAGTTTTGGAATAGGCACTATGATGCTGAAACTGAAGTATTTCAACAGCCGCACAAAATGCATTTGTAATACTTTGACATTTGTTTCTGCTCTGTCATCTTTCTAGTTAAAACCCTGATAGTTGAAGCAGCATGCAACAAAACATAATAATAGCAATAAATGTCTGATCAGATAAATTCAAAAAAGATAATCCAAAATAGTCAAAGGCTAAAATTTCCACAGCCAGGTAGGAAATCATAGGCAGTGGAACTGCTTTTCAGAGCATTGGCCAATACAGATCTTGAAAGGTATTGGAATCTTAACACAAAAGTTAAATGATACAGTATTTTTTAAATTTCCATTTTGACTTCTGTTGGCATAGGATGAGCTGAAATCAAATTTCAGTGTCCAACTTTCTCAAAAAAAAAAATCCCAATATTACTAATTTTTGTCTTATCTTCTGATAAAATACAGGCAGCTGCATTATTTTCCATTTGTTTCTTCAGTCACTGTCTTTATTCTTTTGTTTGGTAATATGCAAGTGAAAAGGGAAGACAGGAATGTGTTGTTTTGTGGTCTGTCAAGAATAAAAAGCCCAGGCATGAGTGCAAAAACTTCACTGACAACAATTAGAGATCACTGCTATGCAGCCTCTGAAGTACTGTATAACTACTGTTATAACTCTGATTAACTCAAAGGTCTCAAACTAAACCACAGAACTTTGTAAGTAATTTGTGTGCATATGCTGATGCACACAGTAAGGGGACAGGTGATAGGCAGAACTAGGTAATACCTTTGTAAGTAGAGTGGATGCATTTTATTGTAATCACATTAAAAATAATGTCCGTGTAAACATTAAAAATAGCCTGATCGAGTATCACCTTGAATTTTATTGTCTTACTTAAAGTCCAGTGTAGAAGCAGAAATCTTGGCTGTTTCTTCACATTTCCTGTTAATAGGAAACAATAATAAAGATTAAATGATACAATTATGCAGGTAGTATATCCTGCATTTAAAAGGTGCTCTTAGAGTATATGAAAAATTAAAAAGAAAACTCACAACGCTGTGTATATTTGCTGGTACTAGACTTTAAGATGTCTATGAATTAGAGTAGTGCTTGAATAATATTCTTTTATTTTCTGCCCATGGTAACCATGACAAATTAGCCCAAAACATTCGTTGTCACTGGAGAACATAAATCTTTCTTTTCTAACATTTTGCTGTGTGTAATTAAAACAAACAGTTCTACTTCCTGTAAGCCCTTGTGAAATAGCCATTATGAATCAAACACTGAGAGTTTCACTCTCAAGCATGGAAATCTCTGAACAATGTATATTTTGGTACATATTGAACATTTTCTGTAAGCCCCCATAAATAAATCCAGGAAATGTCTGTCCCTTGAGTACTACCTTCATTAAATCTGGAGCAGCTGTTGTTGTTGAACTTGCACCCAAACATATAATGGAGCCCTTCACATCAAAAACTATTCTATGACTGGCATGTTATTGTAAGTCATTGTAAACATGCATTTGTTCTGAAATAGAGCTGATTCTATTACAAATACAAACTGGTTGATGTTATGGAAAATGGAACTCTGAACCCCTATGCTCTGCAATATGATTAATATTAAGCAAACTTTCATTAGTCTTTTAGTGGGTTTGTTGATATTTTTTGTTGGCTGGAGGAGGGGTTGTTGCCTGTGGATTTAGTATTCTACAAGATGTGACAGAGTGGTAAGGCAGCTTGTTGTAATAATGTAGGCATTTCACATGGCTATGTGATACCTTCCTGGAAATCACAGTGATGCCATGACTTACAATATTAATGCTACAAAATTTTAATCCTCTTACATTCTTATGAGTCAAGTGGGGACAGATAGCATTTGTAGGCTTAGTATTTGGACAGAAAATATCTAGGAAAGTCCTGTGTTCGCCACAAAATGATATTGCTGATAAGATATAAATACGCATCAGACTTTGGACAAGATGAACTCCACAGATCTCTGCCATCTCTGTTCTACAACAGTCAAAATTATTTCTCGGTTTTATCTACTGAAATAGTAGCTTCCGACATGATTTTTTTTTTTTTTTTTTTTTTTAAATGGCTGCAGTTTCTTTACATGTCATTTAAAACCAGAAACATTAGCAGCCAGAAACCTAGCTTAAGGCACAATATCAAAGTCTGGATCAAGGCTTACAGAAATTTGTGTTGTTTATTCATATAGTTTCTGATTTTGAATTTCATCTAAAAGCCTTCTTATGATAAGATCAATAAAGTTGCAGTAGGCTATTTCCAAGTATACACAAGCTTCAAGGAGAAGAAACAAGTTCAGAACAAGGTTGAATTAAGCTGTACAGAAACATAGGTTATATTTCTTCACTGTAAGGGATGAAATTGCCCCTAGTATTGTATATCATCACTTCTCACTATTCAACTGACTTTGAAGTTATATGTCATTATTTTCTTCTGAAGACATAAGTTTCTGGATTTGTATTCCTGATATGATTGGGTGGTTCATTGGTTTGTTTTTCTTTAAGGTGTATTCAGATTTAAGCATTTAAATGAAGGAAAATTTTAATTTCCTTTTGAGCGTATTTTTTATGATGCACTCACGTTTTCCTCAGTTATTTTAGGTGGATGAAATTACATCAAGTAAGAAGGGACTTATTAAGCTTTCTATATTATGTACAGAAATTTTAATGGCAGCAAGGGATTCTCATGATTGATGCAAAACCTTCTTGCTTTGGAGTCTTCTGCGGTTGACCTGACCAAAAACAGATCCTAGCCAGTAAGATCTTATCCAGCTCTTATACAGTGCCTAATACTAACCATAATAATACTTATTAATCCAGAGCATGTTTTATAACTCAGGATATTCTCAGATATCAAAGCAGAGGGTATAGACTGAGCTTGTTCAGTGCTAGGAAATTGTGTTTAAGGAAGTAATTTGTTATCTGCATACCAGACTGTTCCTATATCTTCTCTCAGAAATCCCTGCCAACGGTGTGGGTGCACAATGATGCTTGAATCAAAGGGCTCGTTCACAGCAAAGGAAGGTTTTGCTTTTTTTTTTTATTCACCTGAGATAAGGCTTTTTCTGGGCTGAGAGGAATTTATTCATCTTCTGTAACGCGGAAATTTCCTAACTTAGGTGTCAGAAAGTGACTGCTTTCTGGAAAAGTCAAACATTACAGTCAAACATTTGATTTGTGTTACTGTTTGGTTTACTTATGGCTTATTTAAATATGATGTTATATTTAAATATCGCTCCTAATTTATCAAGGAGAAAATTGAGAGGAGTTGCCCTGTTCGGATTTTACTTTTCAATTATTACTTTTTAACTTGGGAACCTGTGGAAAAGAAAAGGAAACATGCATAAAAGACTTACATTTCTGGTTTTGAAAAGAATGGAAATAGTGATGGTATGACAGAGAATTATTTTTATAAAGAAATCTATCCTTGAGTACAATTAATGTACTTAAGTAGATAAGTGCTAACTATTTTGAACTCTTGCACAACAAGATCCTCCCACTGGGTTTTGAAATACAGTATTTTTTTTCATAGTGGCTATGATTTCTTCCAGTTTTGACACCAATTATCTTACAGCTCTTCTGCAAAGAACTGTTATTTCTCTTGGGAGATATATGACAAAAATGTTTTGTTCTCTATTCATGAAAGCTGCCTTATACTGAAGGGGAAAGAGAATAATATCCCCAAAACCAGTTTTGCAATTGCATAATTCTAGGTGCAATTCTATGATTTTCATAGACTACTACCTTGAAATATTAGTTTTGAAACTTACTTTCACATAAGTTTAAGGAATTAACTGATATCTTTATTAGATGAAAAAGGCAGCTTTAATTCCTGTCTTGGAGATACTCGCTAGTACTCTGCCAACTTTACAACTATAGAGGCTTTATTCAGTTGGTAGTGTTGACTTCTTTCTTGGAAGTGGCTGTGTGATTCTTGTGCAGACATGGCATAGTTGCTCATGATTTTGATCTTTGGTGTAACTACCTCTAGCTTCAGGTTTCAGAAATAAAAATAGTGGATTCTGTGAGTTGAGACTACTTAATTCTGTACATAGTAGAAAATTCTGTGCACACACGTGTTGGTTAGGGAGAGAGAAGGTGCTCTAAGATCCTGCTCAGATTTATCTCAATAGCCGTTAATCTCCTGTTGTGGATGGTATCATTTAAAGTTGAACATGGGTCTAGGTATTAAATACTTACTAAAGATATAAGTAATGCATACTTAAGTGATTAAAAAATGTCAGGGATGGACAGTACTGCTACCATGAGTAGAAAACCATTTTCTGTTACAGAGTTATAATTGAAGTATTTCATATTTAAATAGTTTAAAAGGTTCAGAAAAGTTCTATCTCATACAGCACAATTTTGGATGCTTTTGCAAGTTTACAATTGTTTCACTATCCCTTAGAGAAATGCTGGCAATAGCTTCATTTGCTGTCTGGAGCAAATTTGCAATTTGCTGTCCTTTTTCTTGGCTATTTTTGAAGTCTCCCAAATGTTCTCCAATCTTATCCATACAGTCATACTGATAAAAGTTCCATAACTTGGAGAGGCAATGCTCATTTGCACGTGGTGCAATTTCTGGTAATCTTTTTAACACTTTTTTTTTTTTTTTGCACCTGTGTTACAAGTAATTACCTTGTAGATCTTGATGCAGACTGTCATTTTGGACTTGTTTGCTTACCGTCTCTGTAGAACCTGAACTTGCTGGAAGTTAGGACTGGCAGATGGCACATGGAGAATTGCATTTGGTTTTCAAGTTATATTTATGGATTCTGAAGACAAGAGTATTTGTAGTTTATCTTTAAAGATTAAACAACAAAGCATCCTATATTTGCTCTGAAAGACTTCATCATGCAGTAGCTCTTCATGATTATCAGACTTTTTTCCTTCTTGGAAATTTTGTCTCCATGTTCAGTTAGCATAGTATGATTAATTTCCAGCCTATTTGAATCATTACACTTCAGTAGGTAGAAATTATAAAAAGAATAAACATGCTGTATTTGCAAGTCTCAGTGTGCTCTGACTTCTAGTTAATGTTACAACAGAAATTTGGATAGTTGTTACGTATTTTCTTTTGCTCCTTGATATTCTTACCATGACATATTTGCTGTAATTTCCATCATCACTTTCAGCTGGCTTAAAGTAAGGGGAAAGAAATTACTTAGCAGTGCTGAGTATTCTTACTTGAGTTTTATTTATTTAAATGATAATTTAAATCTTGGTCTGCCAAAAAACTAGCTAGCTCTGAGGTTGGTCTGCGTGGTATTGGCTACTGACTACAGGACACTAGGCTTGCAAAACATGAAATAATATTCCTCCCTTTGCAAGTCAGTGGCAGGATATTGACATCCTCCCCCCTCCTTTTTGAGTTCTTATACTTTGGGGTTTGGCAGTGAATTGATATTCTGTCTGCTAGTTGCTGCTCTGGTCTGTCTCCCTTTTGTGTTTGTGTGGGCTGATGTATTCACTTTACACTATTTACTTCATAGTCTGGGCTATTTCATGCTAGTAGTCATTCCAGTACAGCTGTGTAGAGCTTGAAAGCACTACTTCCTTAAGCTTACAGCTCAAAATAAATGGTCATAATCTTGTGCTTAAACTAGCTGTCCCAGAATGTGATATGGCTTCTTTTAAAAAGTCTATTCATTTATACCCATGTGCTTTGTGAGCACAAGATGGAGTTTGCTCAGAGGAGCATTTCCATGTGTTTTATTTGTATATGCCTAAGAAAGCCATTATGTAATTCTAATGGGAAGCAACTTTAGTAATAGTTTGGTAGTTTCAGAAATAGTGGTGGATCTTTTTTATGGTGTTTACTCAAGTAGGCATAGAATTAGATTTTGTTTGGGGCCATCTAGTTTTTGCAGCTCTCTTGCTGACCACACAGTGAACCAGGCTGCTAAGAACCTTGGTGAAGTTATATTTGGCAATATGGAGAGAACTATTTGCCCAAGGAGAGTTCAGACCATGTAAGTACTTGCTTTATCCTGGTCAAAAAAGGACTTACATGAACATAATGGATCCTGTTTAACTCAGGACATTCCACTATCTGACTGAGCAGTGTCCCTTTGACAGTGAAATACTAATACAAAATTAAATAAAAATTGCCAAAATAAGCTTTTTACTACTCTGTCTTTGTGCAGGCCTCTAGGTTGAGCACTAGTCTATGCAGGGTGATCTTCGAGTCAGTCGTTCCATCTCAGCTTCCTCAGCAGGATGCAGATCACCAAGTCACCAAAACCAGAACCCTGCCTTGAAAAATGGTTCAGTTCTCAGTGGAACTGTGGTTCTTCACATGCATCTTGAATCTATAGGTCTTGTTTTACCCATATATTAGCGTACTGATTTTTAATGCTGGTAACTGATGGTTAACATGTAACACAAAGAGACATTTTGAACTTTCAAGGGAAAAATCGTGTCTCCATCTTTGGTATTGCTTGCATTCACTGTTGTCTATATTCTTTTCCAGTTTATTGCTGCCGGAGGTATATATATTTATTGAGTTTGCCTTGTTTGTCACTTCATTGTATGTGGGGGTTTTTTTTGTTGTTTTTTTCTGTTTAACAGCACTAGGCCAATTACAGTTTCTTTGAGGTACTCCACTGCTAGTATTTTTCTGTTCTGGAATAAGGAAATGTGTGTGTTTAACAAAAAACAAACAAACAAAACAAACCCCAAAAATCCAAACCAAACCCAAACAAAACAACAACAAAATCACCCCCACAAAAAAAAAAAAAAAAAGTCAAAACCAAAGCAAAACTTAACAACCCCCCAAACCACCATTTTCTGACTCATAAGAAAGCTTTAGTTCTTCTACCATTACTATTCATGGATTTCAAAAAATCAGTGGATTCTCCCTTTTGCAGTTGTTTGCTGACATGTAGAAATAAATAAAATGTAAAACTAAATAAAATGCAGAAATATAACAGAATGTGGTTTTCCTATACTGAAATTACAGTAAAGATGAAATTTTGTTCTTTAGTCTTTTCCCACATGCAGCCATTTCTGTGGTAAGTAGGGCATATTACTGTTAGCCTCTGCAATGTCTGACAAATGGAGAGACTTATGAAGGCATAGAACTCAAGCTTTCTTGTTACACTGTAATATAAAGGGAAATTCACTCTTTCTCCTGGGTCCCTGAAAATTTTTGTCTCTGTTGTGCTATGTGAATACTATGATGTGACTGTGACTCGTGGATCCTGGCAATGGGGCTTTGTGGTGCTTCATCTGTGCTCATGGTCTAACCAACTGCGACAAATCCTGCCATTGGAGAGAAAAACTTGCCATCAGCTTGAACTGAGCATGAATCATAAGAATGTTTGGTTGAAAGGGACCTTCAAAGTTCATCTAGTCCAACTCCCCTGCAATGAGCAGGGACATCTTCAGCTAGATCAGGTTGCCCAGAACCACATCCAGCCTGGCCTTGAATGCCAGGTATGAATCTCTTGAAGGGATGGTATGTCCACCACCTCTGCCTTTTTCCCCTGTGCTGCCCCTCTGCTTCCTGTCCAATTACAAGTGTATCCCTAAAGCCAACTCTGTCTTCTCAGTAAACTTGGAGGAAGAAATGCTGAAGGCATCAGGTAGTCAAGAAAGCACTTAGTAGTTGTAGAACACCCTAGCCTCTGAAAGTCCCTTATTAGAAAATACATAAAGCAAGGCCAGGTTGGACGGGACTTGGAGCAATCTCATCTCATCTTCATCTCATCTTGAAGCAATCTTCATCAGTGGAAGGTGGCCCTGCCTGTCGCAGAGGGTTGGAACTGGATAAGCTTTAAGGTCCCTTCCAATCCAAATCAGGCTGTGATTCCATGGGACTGATAGAGATGGCAATAGAAAAAGAGAAGCAACCTTCTGAAAGAAGTAGTGTGCAGAATTGTACAGCACTGCTTCAGAAATTCAGATCCTACTGAATTAGAATGTTGAATTAATATGCAGCTTCAACAGGCTGTATATTAACATATCGTAAAACATCTTCCCTTGAAGTAGTCAGTGTGCTCTATAGAATTCTGAGAAAGAAATGCCTTCCTTCTTTCAGGGTTGTCTTTGCTTCAGAAGACATTAATTCACTGAAACTTTGTAGCGACAACTTTTGAAAATTGCATTATGTGGAAAAAAGTAAATGTTTTGTTTGTGTTGCTAGCAACCACTTTAGTCAAGCATTTTTATCTGTTAACCATATTTCTTTGTGCATGAAAATTTACAAGATTTCAGGGAAAATACTTTCTAATTGAATGCGATCCAATTTTTGATCTCAGTGAAAACTTCCTTTATGAAAAGATATGTATTATAATTGCATCTATTTTGAGCATTAGGTTGTTTGAAGATAAGGGATTTTTAGTCTTTTTTGTCTTTATATATATGTACTTATTCATAAAACCAGACTTGTTAGACTTGAATTTTCAGAAAAAACATTAAATTTTGTTTGATTTTTATTAGAATTTAATATGAATTTCTTGAGTGAAAGACTTTTGATCCCTTTGATCATGATAATAATCCATATGGAAGAATTATTTGCTAGAGTTCAGTTTTTTAGTAGAAATGAATGGATCTGCCGTAGCAATTCAGTAATTACCTTGAATCAATTATAATGATTCAGTGTAAGTCAATGACAATGATTCAATGAAATGGCATTTGATCAGTCAGAAATGACCTGTGATCAGTCAGTGCTCTGAAGTTGCTTTTACCAAAGGGATAAAAATGTTTTATTTGAATTATTCTTACAAAAAGGTATAAACAAGGCAAACAAGACTGTAGTAAATTCCCTTTTGTTCTGATTGTAGGGAAACCTCTGACAAATAAACTGTCTTTTCTTCTGTGCATTTATTTGTTCCTTTAAGAAGCCCAGGATAAAAGCAACATACATGTAGTAAGAAGAGTTGAATACTGTCATTTGGAAATGAAGTATAGTGATGCTATAGAATCATAGAATCACTTAAGTTGGAAAAGACTTGAAATCATCAAGTCCAACCATTAACCCAGCACTGCCAAGTCCACCACTAAATCATGTCACTTAGTGTCACATCTACATGTCTTTTAAATACCTCCAGGGATGGTGACCCCACCACTTCTTGGGCAGCCTGTGCCAATGCTTGACAACCCTTTTTCCTAATCTCCAGTCTAAACTTCCCCTGGTGTAGCCTTGAGGCTGTTTCCTTTTGTCCTGTCACTTGTTACTTGGGAGAAGAGACTAGCCGTCTCCTGGTTCCATCCTCCTTTCAGGTAGTTGTAGAGAGTGAGAAGGTCCCCCTGGGCATTCTCTTCTCCAGACTAAACACCCCAGTTCCCTGAGTTCCCCATCAGTCTTGTGCTCCAGGCCCTTCACCAGCTTTGTTGCTCTTCTCTGGACCCACTCCAGCACCTCAGTTTACATACGTCCTCCTTGAAGGCCAAAACTCTGTTGTGAGGTGCTGCATAGCCTGAACAACAAGAAACACATTTTCTCAAGTCACTCCTGTACGTAAGTGTTAGATGTTGGGCAGCTGCTGGCCCAGGGCAGTTACAGAGAATGACTTTTAATAATGGTGTCTTAATTCCTTAAATTCCCAAGTCATCTGTGGCTGCTGTTTCATTGTGCTGTCTATTTAGATGCATATATCCAAAGGAGATTGGGTAAAAGGCTGGGAATTTTGTGCTGGGAGTTCTAGTTCTGAATAGAGTCACTCAATGGCTCCTGTAGACATTTCAAGGAAGATGGCTGAAAGGGTGATAGGTGGCCCATCTCTTTGGGGTTAAAGATATGCTGCTGCTACCAAAACTGTAAATGGTTCAAGCTTGAATGGCCTTCTTTGCCTTATAATTTCATATGTGAGTTGGGTTTGCTTAGTGAGTCCTTGTTAGGGTAGTATACAACCTGGCACTGTGTTCATACTGTACTGTCATTGGAGGAAGCAATCTTGTGACAAAACAAAGGCAAAAAGTCGTACACCTTCTTATCCCCATCAAAGTGAGAATCTGTTAAATCTAAAAATGTGCATCCTACTATTACTAGAGCATTTTAGGACCTTATAGTCTAGAACAACTTTTGATTGTTAAATTGCTGCATCTCTGACTGTTTTGCAAGCAATTACAGGTGAATACTCCTTGATTTTTTAAAAATACTCGTTTGATTATTTTTTCTTTCTTACATAACATACTGTTTTGATTATTTTCTTTTTTTGTTCCATAAAATAAAGATGTCGTGAAGGCAGTTACAAGGTAGATCCCTTCATGAAGCCAGAAGAGGTGTTTATTGAGGAGGGCTGGAAGGACTTGGCTTCTGTGTATAGGATATCACTCCATGCATATTTGTAGAGTAGTTTAGGTCTTAAAGGGGATGGGGGAAGTCTCTTGCTGGTGATGAAACTGAACAGTCAGTAAAGAGACCCACATATAGATAGGTGTGATTCGGTAAAGTTTATTTCACACGCATTGCATTCCTGAGTTGAAGCTGGTGCTTCTTTCTTTCAACTTGAAAATACGAGTTTGGCTTTTTTATGTGTTTCATTTAGACTGAGAAGAAATACTACATTTATATGTTGAAGCTTATAGAAGTGTTTATGTCCTATGTATTTCACACTGTGGAATTTTGTCTTTACTGGAGATTTGTCATATTTGCTACATATGGCTTATGATGCATTGAGTATTTCCATGTTTGTGGGTGAAGCACAGTGTACACAGATGTTCACCATGTAGCTCAGATAAGTAAATTTTGTACTGTAAAGGAAAATCTTCAATCTCTTGTTTTCTTGAATTGGATAAAATAACTCAGTTCAATGAAGTTTTTATTAAGTAGTCAGATGTTTGGATCTGAAAGCTTTAGCAAGTAGCTGTCCGTGTCCTTAAAGGATGTTGTAAACAAAGGACAAAAAAAACACCCTGAAAACAGTCAGTGATTGTTCTAAATGAATCTTGTATTATTACTCACACTGGAAACTTTTTTGTAGTGCTTAGTTAGGAACACTTTTATATTTTGCCTTGGTCCAGGCATTATCTCATGCTTATTCACGTGGTTATACGTTTACTTTCCAAGCAAAAATATCATGTTCAATCATTGGGCTGCTAACGTCAGAGTACAGCATATTCAGGGGGAGTCAGACTTAAATTACTGCAAAATGTTGGCATGTTAGTTCCAAGGGTGTATTCAAGAAGCACTTTATAGTTTCCATTACTTCCCAAACCTAAAGGTCACTGTTTGAAGGGAAGGAGCTCCCAAGACAAGTTGTCTTCATATCTGACAGTTATTACTCCAGACACTGCAGTTGTGTTTTATTAGAGTTTTTAAACAAATCTGCAGTCTGGGATTCACATGTAGGAATATAATCAGTTGACAGGTATTTTTAAAATGCGATCATTATGCAGCAGCTAACATAGTGTGCTGCTGTTTTTTTAATCTTGGAAGTATTAATCACTCATATTTTGTTATCTTGAAACTTTCACTGACAGTAATATCACAAGCACTCCTTCAGGTCTTGCTTTTATTCTGGAGATTTTTCTAAAAGCACATTTATCTGGATCTACCTGTTATAACATTTGTAGAAAGTTTTCTGGAGTTAATCGAAAGGGTTGTGTGGGGTTTTTTTCAGCGTTACTGTTCATGCTATGTATACTTTGTGATCAACTGTTCAGAAAAAGAGCCCTACAGTCCTCCTTCAAAAGTTCCCTTTGAATGAGCTTTGTTCTGGAATAATTCAGTTGAAAACTTGAACATAAATGCAGATTAAATGCCAGCAGATTAAATTAAAAATCCTTGGCAGCCATCCTTCCATACGTTTGGGAGACTCAAGCCGCACACACAAGTCAGTTGCTATGCGATAAGTTTGTGTGTCATTTGATTTATGGCAATGCCCCATGTTTTCTGTTCTTAGCCTGTAGGAAATGCATTCTAATTTAAGCTATCTTATTAGGCTTTCCCTCTGAAATCTAAATTAACAGAGTTGTGAACTGTTTGTGTATTTAAACTCCAAGACCTGAATCCAGATGTTTTATCTAGAGTCTATTGTGTTAACTGCCACACCATAAGTTACATGAAAAACAAGGAAGAAAATAAGTTTAGATCTCCAAGTAAAAACTCATTTCCTAATTAATTTAGGGCAGTTTTAAATTAATAAAATGTGCAAGTGTTTTACCCTGCTTCCTAAGGAAACAAAGCTTATGTGATCACGCTGTGTGCCTCTGCTGACTGCCAGTCTGTTACCTCCTCCCTGTTTCCCCAATAACTTTTGAAACTACTGGACAATTTCAAATAGATTTGACAGGAGTAAAGGTCTCAAAGATATCAAGTTCCTGCTAGCTCCATGGAAATAGGTGGCTGGATGGAGAAGAGAGACCCTATTCATACATCTGCTTTGGAAAAAACAGTGGAATGAGATCAACTGTGTTATTAGACACAAGCAAATCCTCATGGGAATGAGAAGTTATGAATGCATTAAATAAGGGAAATGCTTTGACTGTATTTCTCACCTTCTTAGACATTAGGGGATCCTGCGCAAGAGTCATAACCATAGGAAAGCAGCCTTCAGTAGTTCCATTGCTCACAGACCTGCTTGCTACTCAGTGAAGTGGGAAAGTTTCTGATTATTCCTGGAGCCATTGAATTAATGAGGGAAAAGATGAAGAAAAAAAAAACAAAAACAAAAAACAAAAAGAAAAAAAGGAAAAGATCTTTTAGGGATGTCCTGCTTCAGTTTTCTTTGTGAATTCACTTCAAACTGCTAGCAGAGAGCTGAATGGACAGTATTGCCTGAAGTATAGAAGGGAATGATAAAAAAGAAGGCACATAAAAGAAGATAAAGCACTTAGATATATGCATAGAATGCAAGCCTGCCAGTTTTTGTAGGATGAAGTAGTTAATTTAATCCCAAATTAAAGTGCTCAAATTCTTTGTCTTTACATAATTTTGCCTCTGTTATCACTGCTTGTGTGTAGTTACCCATTCCATATTTATTATTGTAACTAGTGCCTCTGATTTTTCTGGACCTTTGCCTTTGGCCTTTTTACTCCCAATTGCCTAGATTCTTCCAATGAAGTGGAATGTTGTGTCTGATCACCACTGGGAAAGAATTGGAAGAAATATCTAATGTTACAGGTGCTGAGAATTACCACTGCAGTGCATTTTAGTATTCAGTGTATTTCAGTATTCAGTGTATTTCTAATTTTAAGTGATTCAATTGCGTAGTGGTCATTAAAATTGAGGGAGAAATTAGTAGCAGCTTTCTGTAGCTTAGCACCTAGGGAGACAACCATTGCTTTACTGCATATGTTCTGTAGCATTAATCAGTCTGTGCCTTATTTGAAAAGTATCTAATTTTTTACAAAGATATCATTTGGTTCTCGATATATATGTATTTCAGGTTCTAGGAGGAAGTAGTCTTATGAGCAACGGTCTTTAGAGTAAGCTCTGGAAAATTATTACAGAGCACTTTAAGGTAGTGAATCATAGCCTAGATAGATCTTGACCAGACCATGTCACAGCTGTCAAAATTCAGTAGCTAAAACACCATTTCAGTAGAGGTAGGATTAAGCTTCACATAAGTAGCTGATTGTAGAGGTACATGAATGTGTTGTTTCTGAGGAATGTAAAGATTAATCAAGAAAGTTTTCCAGAGGCTTTAAATAAAGGGGTATAATGCCATTCATGCAGTTTCTTGCTCATTAAGTTTCTTCCCAGCACCCATACAACTACACGTACCTGTCTACGAAGGGAGTATTTAAGACACATATATGATGTGTCACTTAATGTTTTTTATTCCAAAGCTATCTGACCAACTTGGCTTCCTGAAATATAGGTAATCCCTGTATCCCCATGATTCTTACAGGGTAATTGAGACAAGATGAAATAAGCTAATTTAATGTGCAAATAGACTGAATACTGATCTGCAAATGTCACATAAGTTCTCTGTCTATTTTCTGTGTATTTGCATGGTCTATTTAGTCATGGTATATATTCAAAATTACACGTATAGTTCTGGTCATCCACAGACAAGTAATGCAAATTGAAATTTGGAGGAAGCTTGTATGCTATGCGCAGTATAGAACCTAATGTATGTGTAGCCAAAGTTACAACATTTTGCTTCAGTTCAACAGAATAAATACAAAGAAAAATAATTATGTATTAGTTATTGAGACTGAACACTAGAGAGGGAGAAGAGTGCAGTAAGCTAAGGAACAGTGTTTGTCCAAAAGCAAATGGATGCCAGTTGTGTGTGTGTGTGTCTATGCTTAGGAGACAAATTAGAAAAAAATGTCTCAAACAGCTTTCCAGATAGATTAGTGAGATTAAGAAGCTCTTTTAAGAACTTAAATTCCTTTATGAAAGGGTTTATGTGACATTGTTTCCTGTGATTGCAAAGAGTTGGCCTTACTGAGGTCTCAGGAAAATGATGTTCAGATTTTGGTACAATATCAAAGTCTTCAAAGAGATCCTCCTCCTCTTTTCCCTGAACAGGGCAGTGGGATTTTATGTTGAGAGCTTCTTTCTGGAATGATCGCAAATATGGACAGTCAAAATGTAGTGCTGCCAATTTCCAGGGAAATCCAAGTAAGAGTAAGATATTCAGACTGCCAAACAGAGGCGGCTTTTCATGCTACTATTTTCTCTGCCACAATAACCCATCTGTTGGACCAGATGTGCTGCATCCGAGGGTGCCTAGAGAGCTGCCCTTTATAAAAATGCTCCCTATCAAATTCAAAATCTTACAGACTGGGAGAGAGATCCCAAACAGATGGAGAATGTCAAACCTTCCACCAGCCTTCAGAAAACACTGGATTGATGCCCAAAGAAACTACAGGTCCGTCATGCTCACTTGATTCTTGGGAAGGTTATGGAGCAACTCCTCTCAGGACATGTTTCTTTGCACATCAAAGCTGGTAAATGGGAGCTGCTGGCATGGATTTACCAAATGTAAATCATGCCAGACCATGCAGACTGTGTCTGCCTCTACCATGCCTCTTGTGTTAAAGCAGCTGGATGTGTGCCTGGAGGGGTAGTGGAGATGTTGTTTGGACTGTGGCAAGGCTTTCATCACTGTTTCCTACAATATTACATCTAGGTTGGATGGGTAGAGAACAAGATAGAAAACTGTTTGGGTCGTATCTTCTCCCAAGTAACAAGTGATACGAAAAGCCTCAAGGGGTGCCAGGGGAGGTTTAGACTGGATATTAGGAGCAATTTATTCCCTGAAAGGGTGGTCAGGCATTGAAGCAGGCTGCACAGGGCAGTGGTGGAATCACCATCCTTGGAGGTATTTAGAAGATGTAGAGATGAGGCCCTTAGTGACATGGTTTAGTGGTGGCTTTGGACTTGATGGTCTTAATGGTGTTTTCCAACCCAGTTGGTTCTGTGACTTTGTGACTTAGAGGACAGTGGTTAGTGGGTCGTATGGTCCTACAGGCTGCTAACAAGTGAAGAGTAACAGTAATCTCTCCTTCTCTCCTGGGACCTGTCCTATTTCACGTATATTTAACAGTAATTTGGAAGGGATGGTGGAGTGCGCATCCATTGAGTTTCCAGTTGACGCCAAACTGGAGTGACCACTGATTGCCCTCAAGGGCAGGGTTGCCACGCAGAGAGACCAGGCTGGGGAATGGTGTGAAAGTGATGGGGAAAAAACAAAGCTCTGCCCAGGGACAGGAGAGCACCTGGAAGGGGATGGGCTGGGGAGCAGCTCGGAAGATAAGTCCCTGGGTCCTCAATGCTTAGAGGTTTCAAAGACCCAGCTGGATCTGAGCAACCTGGTCTGACTTCTGAGCTGGCCCTGCTTTGGGCAGGAGGTTGAATTGGAGGTCCCTCCCAATAAATAACTCCATGAAAAGCTTTCAGATAGAAGTCTGCTTCCAGTCTGGCCCACACTGCAGTATACAGCTTGATGAGGGATGGTTTGGATGGAACAACTTGTGACAGAGTCTTCTTCAGCCTTATTTCTACATCTTTCCTCAGGATCAAGATACTCCATCAAAAGGGAAACCCAGGGCCTCTTTGAGCAGTGTGCCTTGGTCCTTCCTCATCTGTTAGGGTCTACTGTTGTTGCCTTTGCACCAGTAAATTAAAATTTCCTAGAATTTTCCCAGACACAGAGGCCGGATGATGGGGAAAAGGTCATATGCTCATGCTACTATATTTTCTCAGCCTCCAAGAGAGGGTGGCTGCATGCAAACTGCCTCTTAGAAGTGGTCCATGGGATGCTCCAACTCCTGCCATGTGCCTTGCAGTGTGTTTGGTGAGGTGGTTGCTGGCATGGGCCACAGACACACTGTGGCCTCTCTATTGTATAGACATCGATAATAAGAATATATTCTAGTACCTGCGATGATCCAAATTTCTACTTGGTTTACTGTACAGATGTAGGCTTCTTGCACTCTAATCATTAAGGGGGCCACAGTGCCATGAATGTGTGGGTTTGAGGGTGTGAGAAACAGAGAAGCACTCTCCAAAGTATTTGAGAACCCCTGCCATACAAAATAGTGAAACCAGATGGAATTTCATCAGTCGATGTGGAGCTAATATGATGGCAATTTATGTGAAAGGCTTCTGCAGCATGTAGTAAAAACCTGAGAAAAATAGCAATCATTTAATGTCAGCTGTTTTGCTCTAGAATAGTAGTAATGCCTTTGTCAAGAAGGAAGATACTTTTTCTTTCAGGATGAAGTAATGTTTCTGTCATAAATAATATTTCAGGGGGGAAAGGCAAGAGTGGAGAAAGGCAGGATTTTTATCTTAAACTTGATTTTTATAATTGGTGCTCATATTTTTGTACTGACTGATGCAACCGGCAAGATTTCTTGGCTTACATGGTACTTTGTAATTTTTCTTAGCTTTCTAGAGTTTGCTGTTACAAAAGCAACTTCTGCTTTCACATTGTCATCACTGTATTGTGCAAATCTAGTGTACTCATTTTATTACCACACCCAGGGGTGTCATGGTTACTGTTGAACAATTTCCCTGGAGATAATAGTGGCACAGCTTTAAAAAATCAAGACCATGCATTGATTGACTTAGAAATAAAAATGGTTTAATGCTTTCCAGATTCAAGCTTGTAACAATACTTTCTTTGTTTAAGTGTCAGCATCACTCACTTATAGGTCATATTCTTTTAACCCTGTACATGAATGTTCATTAACATTTTTCTCTTTTAAATTCATAGATATTTGCATAGTGAATACTTATTTTTAACAAAGTATTGATTCTGTCTGAGTTCAAAGTTTGTGCAGCAGTAGAAGTAGCTGATGTTTTACTATCAGCAGTAGCTGATAGTTAATCAGCAAGGCTGATTCTGCAAATCACAGCCTGTCTTGCAAGAGTTCCAGCTCTCAACTGAGAAAAGAAAGTTGCTGTATCCTATGCTGCCTATTGTAATCCAATCATGTAAGGGATGTCTTATTTTTGAGGTAATGTAGCATTCAGTGTTGTCCTGTATATTATAGCTAATCTCTTACTCGGTGGTAAAGAATTTACTCCCAGTACCGCTCGCAGGCAAGGTCATCAGTAGGTGACTTCAGGATAGTTTAACCCATAACTATTAATATCTTTTAGCAAGATTTTCTAGGTGTAAATTTGTGCATGTGTTGAAAAATAAGTCAGCAAGGCATTTGTTTTGGTTTAGCTCTTGAGATTAATAAGATGGTTTTTTGAGTATTGAAAACATACAGTTTCTTACTGTGGGGTTTTTATTAATAAAAACCACCCTGATTGCTCTTCCATCCTCTCTAATTCCCAAAGACCCAGTTGAACTAGCATTAACAGACAGCATGGAAAGACCAAGCTGTAGTAAGACCAAGCTCTGTTGCAGAAATACTTCTCCTGGCGTAGTTCTCTCCTAGCATAGGGAAGGGGTTGAGAGATGCTCAGGACATGACAATGACAAAAGGATCTGTTGTTATATGAGTCTGCGGGGCGTTCCTGTTTCAACGCAGGGGTCGCATCTGCTATTAGAAACTGCAGGTCTTTATAAAGACAGAAAGAAACAACACAGCTGCTCCATGCTGGTGGGCTCCTGTGGAATTTCTCCCTCCCCTCCACCTTAAATTCTTCGCTAAAATTTCCCTGATGAAAGGACATTTGCTTAGACAATATGTTTTAGGAGTCAGCATCTGTCTGCAAGGATGTAGATGTTGCTATCCTGTGCTAACCCTGCTGATTGCTAATACATTTGAAATACTGTGATTAGAAGCAGAGCCCAAGGATCTCTGTGACCTATTCCAATGGTGGAGGAAAAATGGAAGATGAGTGAGGAGAGCTAGAGACGATTCTGTTACAGGCTGTAGGTTAGCTTGTATTACTAAAACTCTATCAGTTTTAGTAATTACTAAACTGATTTAGTTTAGATCACTAAACTAGTTTAGTTATCACTGGGAATAGTTTAATTTCAAAATCAGACCTGTCTGTAAGTGTACTCTTTGTAAAAGTTGTTAAATCATTTTCAAAATAGAGAAGGGAAAATCAAAATATTATAGGTTAGGATTTAAGTATGTAATGTAAATAGAGGGAGTTTAGGGTGAGAGACACACAGTATATAGCTGCTATAGCCTGCCAGGACAAGAAAAGCCAAAATCTGTATGTCTAAATATTTTTTTTTCCTAGCTTGCGGGATTATAGAATCCCTTAAATATATTTTAGATTACAAACACTGTTAGAAAGAATTGTCAAAATACTGAAGTTATGCAAAGAGAAATCATGGCCAGCAATGCAAATATAATGAGTTTCCAGCATAATTTTTTTTTTCTTATAAACTAGTAATGTCATAATGAGAAATTGTTATTGGAAATTAGCTCACTGTTAGTATTTAGCTTCAGGTTCTGCCTTGAAAGAGGAAGCGTGCAGGCAAATATATTTTTAATGCAAAATTCAAAATCTGTAGAATAAAGTAATTTTCATGTAGTCCTAGAATTTTCCATGAAAAAATGTGCTGGCTCATACTTTAATGACTTTTTTTTTTCCCCTATGGGATGCAGCTTCCTATAAACATCAGTAACTAGAAGGAAAAGTACTTGAGAAGCTTTTCAGGTTACTTTCAAAATATCTTCTGCATTATGGTTAAAATCAGTTCTTCATTTGTAGAAGACAAACAGTGGGCAGGGTGAGAGGTGATGAGAAAATGACAGTTTTGTCTTAAGCTTCTATTTCTTGGTTATATTTCTAAGCTTAAAATACTGGTCTAATGGCCATGTGCTGAGTGTGATTTCTGCTTAAGGGAACACAGCTTTCTAAATGGTTCTATGTTCATCTTCATGTTTCTTTAAAAAAACAACAATTTAAGAAAATCCCAGCATACAATAAGGCAGATATTGAAGGAGAGCATTTTATCAGTCACAGTTAGTTTTTGTCTGCTGGGACCTTAGCAGATTGACTCATTCTCTGTATAAATTAAGTGTTTAGTGCTTGACTGTTTTACATATAATGTTTTCTTGAATGATCTGAAAGAAGAAGTAGAAAGCACATTAATTACATCTGCAGATTATATGAAGCTAGAGAGCTGTAGCAGCTGGAAGAAATATAAATTGATCTAGAGAGCAGGAATCTACAAAATGAGGCTTACCTTGGAAACATGGTCCAAATCATAGACATGTTATATGTAAAACTAACTTGTTGAAGTGTTGATATTCAGCATTCACACGTGCAGTGAGCAAGATCTATTTATCTTGATATCCCATCCAGTTAGGTGTTTCTTATGGTATCCTAATCTTTAATAATTTCTACTGAATCTTCCTGGAATTGTTTCCAGTTTCACTGCTGTGGGTTTGGTGATGAATTTTGTGATATAGTTGCAAGCAAAAGCTAAGCACTATGTGGAAAAGCTAATGCATCTTTTTTATGATTCCTTCTTCTCCCCCCCTCCCCTCCCCCAAAGAATATTCAGTTGTAGTAGAGCCATAGAATCCCAGACTGGTTTGGGTTAGAAGGGACCTTAAAGCTCATACAGTCCCAACCCCTTGCCACAGGCAGGGACACCTTCCACTAGGCCAAGTTGCTCCAAGCCCGGTCCAGCCTGGCCTTGAACACTGCCAGGGATGGGGCAGCCACAGCTTCTCTGGGCAACCTGTGCCAGGGCCTCACCG